>SKCR01047907.1:0-40254 GCA_019454045.1 Zanthoxylum bungeanum | reverse complement strand
ATTGTGTGATTGTTTTTTTTTTTTTAATTACTTTTCTATTATATTACTTCAAAATAATACTATATTCCTAATCGGAATCGAGATTCTCAGTCATCCCTATCCCTACATGTAATCTGTATAGTGCTAGTTCTAAGCTCAAGCTTTACTCGCTGAGAGTGTTTCAATGACTAGAAGACTTGTGTTTCAATGTCCAGAAGACTCGTTTGAGTGTCAATCAATTTCTTGTAATTAAAATGGAAGTTCCACCTATCAATTGGATCATATCATCATTACAAGTTCAGAAGCAAATGGAGGGATTAAAAGGCACTCAAAATTTGAAAAATTCTTGCATGAACTTTTTCATTATTCATGATGGATATTTTTTTTTTTAATATATTACAAATCTACATATATATATATATACCATCTGAAATTCATCAATACACTAAATATATGCATTTGTAACACAATCTAAAGGTCGATATTTACTAAAGACAAGTACTGTCTCTATATGGGAGATAATATATACTCCTCAAATATTTAGAGAAAAATCAACTCTTAATTTTGAGATAATGGAAACCCTGCAAGCGTTTACAGGGACTCAAAACCTTGGGTTCCCAAAAATGAGATCCTCAGTTTGTTAAAAGCAAAATCGTGCGCCTGAACAGTTCTTATTGGAAGTCTTGCGTTGAAATTCATGTTTCACGTCACTATTGTTACATGATACTTTGTGTGTGAAATGAAGCCTTTTGCTGGAAAATGAAAATTTTCAACTTCTAATAGCATTAGAATTCAGTGCAATAATAAAATAATAACTCTGTGTGTAATTGTCAACGTAAAAGACAACCAAGCGGTTCAATTTACAGAGGTAGTAATCAAAGGTTGATCTGGAAATATTTTTATAATTTAGACATTTGTTTAAATTAGTTTGGTATAAATGATGCGGTACAGAAAACGAAATTCGAAGCAAGGAACTTGTCATATTTCAACACAATCATCTCCATCATCTGTTTCATCATCCCAGTCTACCTGGAAAGAATTAGCTGATTTCTTCAACTCCGTTAGACCAGTTAGATCCTCCAGATAGGTAGGATGGTTAATTGCTTGTAGAATGAACTCCATTCCTCTTTTCCGATATTCGGATATCACCTGAAAAGTGGTGGTGATCAGAATTAAAGCACTAAACTGAAAACTTGAATAAGAAATTGAAGCAAGATTGAAGTTTATCTATACTAACAGTGCTGCAACAAGCCGTGCAACTGTTCGAGGAGTGACCAACAAGTGTAATCTGAGAAAACTGAGAAAGGGAACCTCGAATCTGGTGGGGTAAAATACCAAGAGGTTGCTCACCGCTTCCCCTATCACTGGAGTTTGCAAACTCAGCTTCAGCACATATCCTGTCCATCCGAAATTGGACACCAAAATTCCATGTTAAACACACAAAATAAAGCAAAGTGGAGCTTCTATTTAATTCTCTGTGAGATAAATACAGAAAATGTTCCTGTTTGCAGAATGTTCACATAGACTCTTAGGATTTACCCTTGAGGATGATGCAGGACTCCAACTAACAGTTCAACTGCAAGAGCTGAAGCAATAGGAGCAAGCCCTGGACGTGTAACAGTACATTGCTGGTCCAGAGTGCGGTTGGCAGTTGACTGCATGGGTAGCATAAAAGTTATTAAACATTCAAAATAAGTGTGAAGCATCAATTTTATGAATTCTAGAAATTACATCAGTTGGAGCAACCACATCATTGCAGAAGTAACAGCCCAATCTCTGCCCTCCATCTCTATTATTTAAGGCAAGGTTACACATATCAGCAGATAAAGCATTCGCAGCTTCAGCTTTAACATCATGGGTAGTGCTGAAAGGACCAGGTCCATGGCGCATAACTAAGAAGCTGTCAAACCCAAGGGCTGAAGTTATTGTAATCTGCAAACAGATAAATGCCATGTATGAATATCACAACAATTCTTCCTATAAGATATATAAGATCAAGGAGATTGACCTTGTTCATATTGGCAGAAAGAAGCGTGGGAAGCCATCGACTTTCCCTTGTATCCGTTAACAAGAAAATTGCATCATGAGAAAGAATCAAATCATGCAGCCGTCTACAGTCTTCAAGAACACTATCTTCTTCCTGACTAGCCACTGGATGCCCAGGCATTGGTATAGCCATCACAACACCTTCTGCATCCTGACAAATGAACGACAGAAGAGACAGAGCATGAGAAAATGATTTTTTAATTAGGTGGTTGAGCAATGCATATGAGGCCACAGGATAGCACCCATTACCACAGCCGGAAATATACGCTTAAGGCTTTTCACTGCGGCCGTTGCTTTAAAATCACCACCGTTGAGGCAGTCATCCATTGTATACAGCGACTGCCTTAATGGATTAGACATTGCCACTCTACCATTATCAAGTAATGTAATTTTCCGGATGCCCCAAGCCTGAAATATGAAAAACCTTAATTACACATCAGATAGTATCTAAAATTATGATTACAGCTCATTTGAACACTCACCATAAGCATGCGAGCGACCTGGCATCCAAGAGTACCTGCTCCTAGGAGAAGACACTTCAGAGAAGATAAGATTTCTAGATTCAGAGATGGCAACTGGCGCCATCTCATTAATTTTAAATTCAAATCTGCAGCAGATATGGCCAACCTGTAAAAGTAACTCAAAATTTCTCAGTTAAAAAAAAGAGAGGATAGGACTACGGACTTCAAAGGAACAGTCATACCTAGTTGGATCCATGGACTTAACCAGGCTAATACATCTAGGTACTTTCCTCCCTTTGTTAAGTTCCCATCCCACTGCATTAGGTACACATTGATGATCTCCCCATCCTAATTTGCAGAATCAGTTAACCAAATGCCAAAATTTCAAACTGTCTAAAGAACTAATTTGTCAATCAGAAAGAGCAGTTACCCAATATCTTCCGCTCTACCTTGTGGAACTGTAATCAAAGCTTCACCAACAAGGGACAAGCCCATATCTGCGAAACCACGATTCTCTCTATAGCATAAAAAGCAAACCGACTTGAGATTCCATCTTGCTAAAATAAGTGCAAGGAAGTTGCGAAGAGGCCAGCCGGGGTTGTTTTGAAGATGGCATGGATCATAAAAACCAAATAGCATCTGCAAAAATATTATCTAGTTGCTTGAGAAAAAAGTACCAAATTTACCATATTCTGATGAATTATTTCAGTCTTTGATTATTCTAATAATTCACTAGAATAGCATTCCTACAATCACAAACCAGCTTAGTTTGCAAAAAAAAAAAAAAAAAAAAAAAAAAAAAAAAATCAGTAGCTTGAAGAGTTACTGGGACAGACCTTTTGACCATCACCTTCACATACTTCCCAGTCCTTTAGATGCCTAACAGTAGCACATGAATTTGAAGCAATGCTGACCAAAAAATATGGCACATCTGCAGCATACTTGCATGATTTAGGTTTCCGAAATAAAGACTTTTGAAACTAAAAGAAAGAGAGAATAGACAAATCACAACTAGTACCAGCTGTTAAGCTTGAGTTACGCCACTCATTACAAGCTGCTGATACGGATTCTGCCTACACATTGCAGAAAATATCATAACATTTAAAGATCGAAAATAGTCCAATAAGGTATATTTACCCTATTTCTGGCCTGATTACCTCTTCTGAGCTAAGCCATTGTGAAGCCGGCCTCAAATCAACCACAGTTGCCGGAGGGTCAAGCACCAGTGCAGGGAAAGCAAACCAGTAGTGAAAGCTCCATTTCTTCAAGTCTGCAAACGAGATGACCAGGAACCTTGATAATACTGCACTTTCCGCTACAGCTTTACCCGAGTGAATGTCCTCCCAAATCTAGGTCTCAACAGACATCACACTCGTTAGGTGAGATATTTATATACTTCCAAAATCAAGCCGACTGACTAGTAAACGATTACAAACATCAAATCTGAAACACACATCTAATTGAAAAAGGAACTGCCTGAATAACTCACCTTCTTTGCTTCTTGTTTGAGCAAGTTTCGTTTATCAACGGCATGAAAACTTTCCAGTGTATTTGTGTTATACAGCGTACCCGGGACAGAGCATCTGTTGCGATTCCCACGACTGGTTGTTGCTGTTAATGACTGCTCATCTGAATCAGCTGGTAGAGATTCTGTAAGAAGAGTCAAATGATTTGACACTTGCGAATGTGAGCAAGGCGCATAGAACCCTGCAACATTATCACTCATCAACTTTAGTCAACAAACTTCAAAAACTTTGCATTACAATCTTTCCATCGACTGCGGAAACAAAAAGCTCACAAATATTCATCATTCAGTTAATAGCAAAAATAATCAAACAAGATCCAAAATAAGATATTACTATCCATATATTTGACCAAATTGAGAATAAACAAAAAAAAAAATCATCAATTTCTTATCTAATTAAACGGATCATGATCAATTAACGCAGGCAATTATGAAAATCATTGATATGATGGACAAACATAATATACAAGAAAAGTACCGGTGAGGGCAATGGGAGAGTCGTCGATGCCGAGCTTGTTGAGCTTAAGAGAAGACAATCTGTGCCAGAAACCCTCGTCTACAGCGCTCTGAAACGGTGCGAATTGGAGTATCGATCCGCATCCGCTCTCTTGTTTAGCCATCAACAGCTGCTTGTGTCGGTCGCCGCAGATTTGTTTTCGTTTTCCAAGTATCCTTCAGTTTAATTTGTTCAACGAAGTGGGGAAATATTAAGAAGATCAAATATCGTTGGGGCAGAAAGATACCGTGTCGTGTCAAGGACTCAAGATGAATCATTCTCCGTTTTGGATTAGCCCCGCTTTATGGAGAAAATCTACCGTATAACATAGGTATCATATCATCTATGTAACAATTTAATCCATCGTTATCATATGTGTTAAAATATTAAAAAATAATTAAAAAAATAGTTTTTAATTCTTATATGTCATTTATTAATTGATTGGTGATATCATGTCACTCATACTTCTGTTGCACTAAAGAATTACTCCGCTTCAAGAGCTTGCCACGTCAGCAAATAATTTTGTTTTTCTACTCGTGGTAAATATCATCGAAGGTCCTGAAGTTTAATTTAATTTCAGTAAAATTTATCTATCTTGGGAAATAGTCAAAAAGACCTCCAAATAAGGTTTCACTGGAAGACATTTTTTAGCATGTAGCCATGTAGTAGAATGCTTTTAAAGCCATGTTACACTTCAAAGACGCTTTTGAACTTTTAAACCTCATTGGAAAATCAAAAGAACTCAAATATTCAACTGACTCCAACATTTTTATTCTTAAGTTTTCATAATACATCCACACACCATATTACAGTAGTAACAATAGGTAATAGAGTGATTATATATTACAGGAACAGTAATTTCCTTTGCACATAGGCTCGTGCCTCATTGTCACCAACAAGGGATCTTAAGCTCTCAAGTGGAAGAACTGGAGGAGTCCATAAAAGAGATCCTCCGCCTCTTGTTTGGGAGTGTTGTTCTCGGTGAGTATTCCGGCCAGGAGGGAGAAGCTTTTTCCAGGACAGAATTCAGGGCCTGGTGGACAGCATTTGCAAGAATTCCGGATGCCTCAGCAGCATTATTAATATCCCTTTCTTTGCAGCTGGTGAAAATAAAAACATTATTCAACCGACTTCCCAATGTTGATACTTCTGCCTTTATCATCTTCAGTGGGAGGGAATCAAGAGCTTGTCTTAGATCAGACATTGTCTCAGGTCGGTACTCGCAACAGATAGATGCCTTGTACAAAAAGTTTGCATCTCCTGCTTCATTATATGGTTCAACTTTCACTTCATCAGCATCCATTGGGACGAGAAAACCTTTGCTGGCTTCCATTGCATTCTTTTTCAGTTCTTTCACTTGGCTTATGACTTCAGCAAGCAAGGTGGCCTTGTCCATCTATTAACAACTATCAAAAATCAACTTAGAACACATTATTGATATGACTGTTTCATAAGCTATCGCTAAGATTACATCATTACTTGCCTAGTTGACTCCTAAGCTTAGATAAGTAAACCATCATTTCATTTTAAATATGAATTGATTTTTCCCACAAGTTTGTTTGTATGTTCCTTGCTTCAACCACCAAACATGATATAAATTAAATACCATATTTATCATTTGAGCAACAGACACCTAAGCCTTAAATAATATACCAGGAAATAGACCTCATAAGCTGATAAGCATCCAGCAGAGAGAAGCTGGCATGTTGCCCCACGAACAAGGCAATCAATATCACCACTTGTCAATTCATAAACATACATGGTCTCCTACCAATGAAGCTTTGACAGCAATATAATAAATGGATGGTCACAAGTCATCCCATAAGATTACATATTTTTTAACAACCACACAGGATCATCAAATTAGTTAAAAATTAGGTTGACCTTAGCCAGGATGAAAGTTTTCAACCTTATAACTGTATAAGTGCCTTTCACTCGATCAATAAACAAAAGATTAGGATTGCTATTAACCTGTCAGCAATCATTTTCTTCTAATACATTTCAATCCAGAGTATATCCTGTAGACAAGCTTGAATGAGTGATTTCAGAACAGAGAGCCATTCACTCTTTCAGAATCATGAACATCCAGCTGATAATACGCAGAGCAATCGAATGCAGTTTAAAGTACACTATATCAGCAGTATACTGGTTCCAAGTTGGTGCCAGAAAAAATATTTGATTTAAGAAGAAATAAACCATAAATCGCTTAATTATCAAGTTCTTAATTTTGTATTAATGAAAACTACTATATCTTCCAGCCTTCTAAAACCAGATTTGACTCTGGCACAAGTAATGCAGAAAGCTCAACCATTTATTTTGGGAATTAAAAAGGAACTTTATTCCAATAATCTCAAGCTTAAGTAGCCATAGGGAGTTGAGGCCTCTCAGGAATATCAGAGCACATGATCACAGTTAACGGAGAGAGGTGAATAAGGGGAATAATAACATTTGTATTTAAGTAGTTACTTAGGATCTCTAATCACTTTGTTCATCACCAGTGATATATGTAATGCGGCATTTTTGTTGCCAAATGATCCTCAAATTAAGTTGTGATGAGTATTGAACAATAAAAATTCTGAGCTTGGTGTCATTTTTTACGCAACATTATTGGCAACCAAACATGATACTCCACCACAAAAACTAAATTCTAAGAAAAAAAATTCACTAGAAAGCATTTCTACAGTTCAAATCATGCTTACAAAAAATTAAACATCTATCGTCTATAAGACCCCTCCAGTTTAACCAAACCCTCATAAAATCTCCCTACAGATCCAGTTTCATCGAAGGTGCAGAGATCAAATCAACAGGCTAAAATAATTAATCAAGCAAATTAATAGCAAAAAATAACAGATATAAATCTACATGAAAAAAGGAATAACCTTTCCATTGCAAGGCACGAGACCACGAAGAGTATCAAGATGAGCATTGATCCTCTCTCTTCTTCTCCTCTCTGCATCACTATGATTTTTCAAAGCAGCCATAGCTTTAGCCTCAGATACTTCCTTCTTTCCCACTTGAGCAGGAGCCTTAATAAGCTCTCCTCCTTCGCTATCCAACACCAAGGATTGAGGAAATGACCCCCCATGCAAATTAGCTCCATTAAAGCCACCTAAAAATGGATCATAAAGCTTATCTAAACCACCAAAACCTTGCACAAGTGACGAATTCTGATCAAAAGAATAAGCAGCCATCGTGAGTTAAATTGCTTCTGACACAAGTTACAACAAGATTGTTTTACTTACGACCGAAAAATGAAAAAGAAGATTAGACCAGGAGGGCGAATGGTGGGAGCAAACCAGAAAGAAAGTTTTTGGTCAGGGAAGTTTTGCTTGTTACAAACTTTGATGGTGTTATTGTTGGTAACTCTTCTTCTTCTTGATCTTATGGTGATATATTCCATTACTGAAATAAGTACAAGCTTTGATGGTGTTTAAAACAGATGATCAATTGGAAAACATCCACATTTTCCTCTTGAAGCTCTTGAATTCAAGCATTTCTAAAGTATTTTCTTTGAAAAACGTGAGAATCTTGCTGGGTTTGTTTATAGAAACAAAGACAGATACTTTTAAAAGCTGTGAATCAAATCAAGACTTTGAGATTCCAATGAATATTAGCTGATTATTCAAGACAATAGAGACAAGATTACTAGTCAAAAGAGTACAGAGAGAGTTTTTTTATTTGAAGAACAAGAAGAAGATGACTTTTTTTCTTAGACAGCAAAGGGTTTCACAAAGTTGCATTATATAAACAAGTTATTTTTCAACTCATATGATTCATTATTGAAATGATCAAATTCACTAGTCATTAACATAATTTTGAGATTTTTGGAATTTTTTGAGTAAGTACCTGGTGAAGAAGCCCCACATATACGTGGTGACTTGAGTGATTATACAAACAAAATTTGAAGTCAAATGATTAAAAATAAAATACAAATTTGAGTATAAATGAATTCTAAAAATAATAATGTTTGACATTCAAGAGCTTCTTACTTCTCTTGCTTATAATTAATTATGTAAAATTGATTTAGTTGGTGTGGAACATAGAGTTCATAACTGTAATTTACTTGTTTCGCTTAAGTTCGGATCGGGTGGCTTGACAACAGAGTTTCCAAAAAAATTAATTCAAAAATGTATTTAGGATATGTTCTTGTATTAATAAATACTAATCTTTATTCTAAATGGGTACTTGAATATTTTTCTAAAAATATAGTTTATAACATGTAAATATAATTAATCTCTACAAAAAGTTAAATAAACTGGAAAAAAAAAATGGATTTGGGCTTTTGCCCACCTCTTACACTTTGGGAGAAAAAAACCCCTTAAAAATGTAGATTAGTCAAGATTGAAAACATTTAATAATTAATTTCTTATAACCCATTTGGTTGGGCAGTATTTACCAAATGGATATTGATTTGGAACTTTCAACTCCTTTGTCAATTATTGGGCACTGACCATATGCTTTTAATTGATGTCTTCTTATAGTATGGCCAAAAGACAAAAAATTACTTGGAGGTCTAGAAAAGCTGCCCCATCGCTTTATGAAGGCCAATCTTCTCTTATCAAATATCAACTACTTCCATTGACATCAAGATTGTAACAATTGATTAAAAACAACAAGAGCAAAAACAAAACTTTGATTCAACAAATGCACATATTATTTTATTTGAAAGACTGCTTTTGATGGGCTATGAGGCTCTTCCTTTGTCATCATCTCTACTCTTGAAGTGGTCATTAGTCATTACTTTCCAACAATGGCACTTTCTCATATGAAAATCAAATTAGGGTTTTTTTAATTGTCGGTTTGTCTAGATTAGATGACTTATTGAAGATAAGACATGTTATATAAAACTCAATTATCATGAGTTTTTGTCTAAAGGCTAGCTCATATATCACCTAGACACCTACTATTTTGATTTTTATGTGGTTAATTTATGCTTAGATATAGGGCAAAGTGTTTTTGCTTACCACTTCAAAAATTTATTTCCCGTTATTTTAATTTTTTTTAAAAAAAAAAAACTAAATTCAGGATTTTCGTAATCTTATTAGTTATTACTCCTTGAATCTAATTAGTTTAAATAATCAATAATCGCCCTTTTATCGCAAAGAAAATTTTTCTGGGATGGTCCGGAGATTAAGAGGAAGTTACACTTGATTGCATGGAAAAATATTTGTCGCAAAAAAGAGTTTTGTGGTCTTGGAATTGGTAGTTTGGAAGTAAGGAACGCGAGGTTATAGGCAAAATGGAAATGGCGATTTGGTAATGAACCTGATGTACTTTGGAGAAAAATTCGGTGCTGTAAATATAATATTATTAGCAATGGTAACAAGTAAAAGATTTATGATGTCTTCCTCCGTTTGGATGCCTAAAATTCAATGTGGACGGTTCGTTTAGGGGAAATCCTAGGCCGTCTGGTATTGTTGGGGTTTTGAGAAATCATGATGGAAACTTTTTATTTGTATTTTCTTGTAATATTTGGTTGATGGAGTCACATGGTGCCGAGCTCATGGCTATTTTAAAGGCGCTGAAAGCTATTTGCGGAAGGGTGCTAGGTGTGGAAAAATTAATTATCAGAGTGATTATAGCACTGTTGTGGCTGGGTGAGCGGATTTGAAAAAATAATGTGGAAGTATAATTTTATTTGTAATGAAATTTTAAACTGTTGATCGCGGGAGATGGAAGTACCAATTGTATTTAAGGGTAGAGAATCGAATTCAGTGGCTGATAGGTTGCCTAGGAGGGTATTGTTGACGGGTGATTTTAGTTTCAGAGATAATATCGGTATAGTGTTTCTGGGACCATCCTCATTCAATCGTGAATTTGTTTGGTTATGGGTAGAGATTGCAACAAGATCCGGACCCGGCCGGGTCCGGAAAAAAATAAATATAATAAATTAGATTATAATAAAAAAATATAAAATATTATGCGCGCACATATATATATATATATATATATATATATATATATATATATATAAATTATAGAAATAATAAAAAATTAAAAGAATTGAAATAAAATTAATAAAATTATTAAAAAAAAAAGAATCCGGGTAATCGGGTCCGGACCCGGGAATATTTACCCGGGTCCGGAACCGGACCCGGGGTAGCAAAAACTCTTCCGGACCCGGATTTTGCCATCCCTAATTATGAGGGACCAAATACAAACTTAACATAAGACTAAACAAACACAAAATCGACAAGAGTGTTTACGTGGTTCAGCGGAATGAATCCAACCTACGTTCACAGGAACAAAGTAGAGTGTTAATTTTTATTCCCAAACGAGCTCGGCCGACCTTTTTTTAAAGGTGGTCTAATGTTGCCGAGTGTTTTACTTTTGTAGTGCTTTCTATAAATGGTACTCTTTTTAAGATTTTCACTGACTTGCTCATACAAATGAGACTACCCTCTCTTTATATACTAAGAGAAATACAACACTATTCTCATATATATATATGACGTAAGCCACGTTAATCTCCGACTGATTGACGGGCTATCTGCCCCAACTGCCTCGCCGAAAGCAAGTCTGCCCTTTGACTCCCCATCAAATCACTCTGTTTTATACATTGTCACACTCAATAATGATGATGACGGCCTGTAAAGATCTCTCGTACGGCGATACATGTCAGGGGGAAAAGTCCAAACGGTCATGATCACACGTCGGGCGTCATGAGGACGGCCAAATATTGTGCCGAACTACCCCACCTACTTCCGACCTGACCCAAAATATCCGAGCTCATCCTCGCAATTCAAGAGGAAAGACAGAACTGAACCGAGCTACCAGGCTAATGTGGTTGGTCTCAGCTATGATGTTGTCGGTATCTGAAATCTGCATCATGTTGTGTCCTCAAGTCGGTCAAATCCAGGAAGCCGGGTTCGAACACCATGTCTGGTCGAATGACGACTAATACTCTCAGAACATCCGTCCTCCCAAAAAGGGAAATTCCATCTCCGCCCTTGCTGTACTTTTCAAACATTTGGTTACAAAAAACATCATCAACATATGTCACATAGTTCTCGGTTTCAACGAGTGCACGAGTTGGTACCGGGAACTATGAATTCAGGAAAATACTGATCAACCGGGTAGATGATTTCCTCTATGATCCACA
Organism: Zanthoxylum bungeanum; assembly: GCA_019454045.1. Classification (NCBI taxonomy): domain Eukaryota; kingdom Viridiplantae; phylum Streptophyta; class Magnoliopsida; order Sapindales; family Rutaceae; genus Zanthoxylum; species Zanthoxylum bungeanum. The sequence goes on along the minus strand of SKCR01047907.1, from coordinate 28,645 downwards.
AAAGTTGTCTCGGCTACTAATCAGGTCGTCCCGGTCATCTTCATGTGCTCGGTCTCTGATGATTCGTATGTCCGTCCAAATGATCCTCTGGCTTGAAGCAAATACCCCATTTACCATTCTGGTAGCTGTCTGCCCATCAAATCACTTCTAGGGTTCAATTTGGACGCGACACTTGTCAAGCATTCGTGGCCATCCCGCCAAAAAAACCAAAACAATCAACCGCTCAAGGGGCAGTCGAAGGGTTTCTAATCTCAGTCATTCATCGCAGTCTGTGTATATGGAACCTGAAAGTGACACTCGGAGCGCATCCGGAACCTCTCTCTGAACCAACAGCCAGAAATGCCCCGAACTGTCTACAAAAATGGGAGCAACATTCTTCTTTCTCTTACATAAACCAACACTTCTGAAGCGCAAGAGACTTCTTCCTCATTTTCTCTGAGATCAGCAAACTTCAAGACTGACCAGACCAACCTTTTATACATCCTTTTGAATCAAGTAAGTTTTCTGCTCGACCTCATTCTTTTCAATTACTGTAACTTTCCGTGATCATTTGTTGCTTGTGAAAGTTCATGTATTCATTCTTGCTTGCTCTCCATGTTTTCTATCACGTTTTTTTGCCTCTGTTCTGTGTTGCAAATGTGTGTTTCGGGTTGGTTGAGTGATGTAAGATGCATGTATTTCTTGGTTGAATGATGGGTTGTGGGTTAGAGTGTTTGATTTTCGGGTTTTTTGTGTTTGTTGTTTGTGGTGTATTTGGTTTGATGTTTTGTTTTTTTTTTGTTTTTTTGTTTTTGTTTTTGTTTTTTGGTTTTAGGGAAAGACTTACTGTTTGTGGCCATTGCTATGACGTTTAGAGACTTTAGGCCTAAATCCCCGGTCGTTAGAGTAGTCTTTGAGTATGTGGTGCCCCCAAACTGACCACTAACTGCCCTTCTAGGACACTGCCATTGCTAGGAATGCCAGACGCTGAATCGTCCTCAACTCGGCCCACAAACCCCCAACATCCTCGTACTGAAGAGGCTTCCTCCGGCTCGGCCAGCTTGGAGGAATTAGATACTACTCCAACCCCTTCCCATGAGGAAAATGATACTTATCACCACCGAATTCCCCGAAAAAATCATGAACCGGGTGAATTAGACTGGTTTTCCCTGGACATGGATCGTCATTTAACCATTACGGAAGACGCTTTGAACACACTCCATCATCAGTACGAGGTCCCCATAGACATTGCACTTGAGGTCCCGGGCCTTGCCGAATTCCCAAGTCGGCCTGAGTCTGGCTATGTGGCTATTCTCCCTTCATTCTTCGAGTGCGGTCTGTGGCTGCCCATCCGGTCCTATTTTGCGAGGATGCTTGGCTTGATGGAGGTTGCCCCCTGCCAACTGAATCTAAATAGATGGTGAATACGGGTCGGTCTTCATATGATATGGCATCGAGCGGGCCTCGGAGAGCCGACCTTTGTGGAGCTGCAAATACTGTATAAATTGAAGGCCAACCCGAAATCCCACCATGGTTGGTATTACCTTTCTTCTTACGCTGACGTCTCCGCCCTCATCACCGAGCTACCCTAGACGAACAATAACTTTAAAGACCACTGGTTCTGGGCCACGGGTGACTGGGGCCGATCTTGGTCGACAAATTCCGTAAAGATAGACGTCACATGCGTCTTTTCAGCAGGAGGTGAGGACCTGAGCCCTTAGTTTTCCTTCGTAATTTTCATGAAAAAAATACTAACTTCCCAAACTTTTTCAGCCTGCTGGAAGGATCCTCCCAAAGTCAGTCATGAGGTCCGGACCAGGATTAAAAAGTCCCGGAGTTTTGCTGGCCCTTGGAGGAAAATCGTCAATGATGCCGCCTTTGTAGAATCAGGCATCATCTGGAGCATACCCCCAAGAGGAGGAAGAAGAAGAACCTCCCACTAAGAAGTCTGTTGCTCAGAGAGATAGGTAAATTGTTTAGGCTCATTCTAAGACCGGGAAGGGTGGGGTAGTGTTGGGGGTGGATGACCTTAGTGAGGAGGTCCGGGATGCGACATCTCATCTGGTGCTTGCGTTCAACTTACTGGCCGAAACGGTGCCCCCTGAGCGGATCCCAAAATTTGAGGACATCTCCCCCGATGAGGTGATTTCCAGGTTCTCTATCCAAATCCTTGAGGTAAACATTCTTCCATGTTTTCGTTCTTCGTTTTTACTTTGACGAATTCTAACATTTCCTTTCTCTCTCGCATATGGGTTACGTGATGACTCGAAACAAAGACTTGATGACGTGCCTTCTGTCCGAGGGGGGCCAAGTGCAGAGACTTCAGTCTCAGATTAAGGAACGGGAGGCCGAGCTGGCCAGAAAGGAAAATGAAAACCAAGCGCTGAAACAAGCCGCGGCCGAGGCCACCTCATTGACTGATTCCCTCTGTAATGCCTCCGCCATTGCCAAGAAGAAAATGGATGCCACCGAGGATGAAGCCAAACTTCTGAGGTGGGAGGCTGCGAGCTTGGATTCTAAACTCAAATCGATAACCAAAGAAAAGGATCAGGCTTGGGATAACCTGAAAAACCAAGAGGCCCAACTGGAAGAGGACATGGAGAATGCCAAGCTTGAAGGGGTTGGTGATTGTGCTCAGAACATCCCAATACTGATACCCGGGGTGGACATGAGACCCATCCACGTTGCCATTCGATTCTGCAAAAAGGAGCTCTCGAAGGACGAAGCTCTTGCACTAATTGCCCCTCATCCGGAGCAGATTCAAGATCCCGAACCCATATTTGTCGTGCCCGCGTCCCTGATTCCCGAGGAGTTACAGCCCGAGGCTCCTGCTCCTGAGTCGGAAGTGCCTTCTACAGAAGTCGAAGCTCCTCATACTGACCGAACCGAAGCTGATATCCCTTCTGTCGAGCCTGAGCTAGAGATTCTGCCCCCTGCACCCGATCAAGTTGAACCTGTGCGGGCTGAGGAATAAGGGTGACCCCGAGGAGGCCTTGTGTAAAGAAAAATACACATACATTTTTGTAATAACATTTACACTTTCCCTTTTGCTCTCAATGGATATCTCACTTCCTGTTTTTCATATAACAACTTCTATTTTCAACTTGCTAATTCGTTCTTCATACTCTAACTGTGAGGAGAAGTTTCGATCCGATCAACTTGAATCCGGTCATGAGGGGAATGTTCCGTCCCCGAGCCGATGATGATCCACTCAGTGGGACGTAACCCGACCCCGACCTAGCATAATACTTGGCTCCGAGGGAATGTCACCTCCCCGGACCAATTGAGAGCCGGTCATGGGGGGATGCTCCGACCCCATGCCGATGATGATCCACTCGGTGTGACGTAACCCGACCCCGAACTAGCAGAAGACTTGGCTCCGATGGAATGTCACCTCCCCGGACCAATTGAGAGCCGGCTATGGGGGATGCTCCGACCCCATGTCGATGATAATCCACTCGGTGGGACGTAACCCGACCACGGGTAGCAGAATACTTGGCTCCGAGGGAATGTCACCTCCTCCGACCAATTGAGAGCCGGTCATGGGGGATGCTCCAACCTCATGCCGATGATATATCCACTCGGTGAGACGTAATCTGACCCCGAGGTAGCAGAATAAATGGCATCGGCGGAATGAATGCAGCCCTGAGCCAGTGGAATAAATGGCCTCGACGGAACGAATGCAGCCCTGAGCCAGTGGAACAAATGGCCTCGGCGGAACGAATGCATCCCCGAGCCAGTGGAACAAATGGCCTCGACAGAACGAATCCAGCCCCGACCCGGTGGAACAGATGGCCTCGGCGGAACGAATGCAGCCCCGAGCCAGTGGAACATATGTGACTTAATCGTGAGGGAAAAAACTTCAACCTCCGAGGCTCCGCAGATCCCGACGCAGACGTCATTTTGCCGGGTATCAGCAAAAACAAAAAGGTTATTGCATCGGATTCGAAGGTGACTTAGCACATACTCCACTCAGACCCAAAATGATAACAACTCGGGTGCCCAGAGACAGCGTCCTGCCTGGTGCCTCCCAAAACAACAATTCTGAACCTTACAATTCAGTGTCCCGGCTAGCCGGGCTACGAATCGGTGAGCGGCCAAAGCTATGAGGGAAGAAACCTCCCAATGCTAGGCGGGTCTGGAGTCTGCAAACGCTATGAGGACAAAAACCTCATCATGCTATGCTTCTCTTGATCCGAGGCGGTTAGGCAGATAACTCACGGGGGAAGAAACTTCCCCGTGTTCGCCATCCCTAAAGGTTGCAAGAGTCACAGAGGCACTAGGGCCTTCCCCGCGATGTGCACCTGGTGTTTCTCAACGGGACTCACCAGCCAACTCGCAAGGGTAGAAACCTATTTGGGTCCGGTTTACCCAAGGTCACAAGGGTCATGGAGGCCATTCGGCCGTCCCCATGCCATGTGCCTGGTGGTTCTCAACGGGATTCACCAGCCGACGCGCATGGACAGAAACCTCAATTGGTCCGGTTTACCCAAGCTATTCCTCAAAAATACGAGTCATGGGGTAGTAACGCTCCGACCTCGGGGATTTGATAATGACAACCGAGATTGGCGTGCTACGAGAGGTTCACATTTTTCCGACATATATTTCATCCATTGATGCGTTCTGGATCCTCAAAGGTGTAATGAGCTAGGTCAGAACACTTCCACCTGAAGGTTTGATAATGACACCCGGGATTGGCGTGCCACGAGCTTGGTGTCCTTCCTAGCTACCGAACACCCTTTCGCTCCGAGCACATCCCATGAATATTGAACATGACTTTCACATTCAATTAATAAACAAGTAAAGTGGACAAGTTTTTTAATTCAAAAGAGAGAGTCTTATTCATATTCATGGGACCTACTGCCATTCTTACAACTCTTTGCGGGTCATTTCAAGAGAGGCTTTTACAACAATTTCCTGGTTCTTGTCTGGTAGTCTGATCACATTCTTCTGGTCTAACCTTGATTCTGAAGCTTCTAGCCGACTTGACAGGGTCTCTCCGCGCCGAACGCTCTGAATGCCTTTATGTGTAATGCATGTCTCGATCAGCTACCTGCACCCTGGTTTCCTAGTGGTCCGCCATCAGCTGCTTCTCCCTCACCATCATCTCGTACATACACCACATAGTAGGCCGTCAACACTCCTGGATACAGATCTAGTGCCCCGATCATATATGTTCGCATGCCGCTCCTTGAGGACTATCATGACCGTGAATCCTAGGACTTGGCAGGCCGAACAAACACCGCGCCTTCTCTTGGAGGAACTTGTTCATTTACGACCGGCGTCGTGTGCAAGCATTACCCATTTTTGATATTACATTTCATTCTACGGCTTAGTCCTAATGGGTGATCGTTGGTAACCTTTTTTACATTTCATTCTACGGATCAATGAAGAGAACTATTACTGCTCTGAATATTTGGGTTTTTCTTACCTCGTTCTTGCCGTTATCGTCAATCTTCTTTCTTTCTGCGATCTCCTTCCTCTTTCCGCTCTGACCAGCTTCCACTCACTCCATTTCTCTTTCCTCTAATTCTTCCATTTTCTCCACCCACTCTGTTGTTGAACTCTCTGACGATCTATGGTTCCCGTATTCTGCCATCGTCTTACTACGCAAACTGTTTTTTGCTCTGTTCCCCACAGATGGCACCAACTGTTGATGGGTAATTTTAGTTCCAGGGACAATATCGGTATAGTGCTCCCGGGACCATCCTCCTTCAACCGTGAATTTGTTTGGTTATGAGGGACTTAAGGCAAACTTAGCAAAAGACTAAACAAACACAAAATTGATAAGAGGGTTTACGTGCTTCGGTGGAATGAATCCAACCTATGTCCACGGGAACAAATTAGAGTGTTAATTTTTATTCCCAAACCGAGCTCGACCGACCTCTTTTTAAGGGTGGTATAATATTACCAAGCTGTTTTGCTTTTGTAGTGCTTTTTACAAATGGTACTCTTTTTAAGATTTTCACTGACTCGCCAATACAAATGAAACTACCATCTCTTTATATACTAAGAGAAATACAACATTATTCTCATATCTCTAGACGTAAGCCACGTTAATCTCCGGCTGATTGACAGACTCTCTGCCCCAACTGCCTCGCCGAAAGCAAGCCTATCCTCTGACTCCCCATCAAATCACTTTGTTTTATACACTGCCACATTCAACAATGATGATGAAAGCTTGTAAAGATCTCTCATACGGCGATACATGTCAGGGGGAAAAGTCCACACGGTCATGATCACACTTCGGGCGTCATGAGGACATCCAAACATTGTGTCGAACTACCCCCATCTACTTCCGACCTGACCCAAAATATCTGAGCTCATCCTCGCAATTCAAGAGGAAAGACAGAGCTGAACCGAGCTACCGGGCTAATGTGGTCGGTCTCAGCTATGATGTTGTCGGTATCTAAAATCTGCATCATGATGTATCCTCGGGTCGGTCAAATCCAGGAAGTTGGGTCCGAACACCATGCATGGTCGAATGACGACTAATATTCTTAGAACATTCGTCCTCCCAAAAGGGGAAAATTCCATCTCTGCCCTTGTTGTACTATTCAAACACTTGGTTACAAAAAACACCATCAACATGTATAGAAAAGGTTGAAGATTTAGAGGCTTGGTTATTGTGAGGAGAGTTTTGGTGAGTTTATGTCCAGGGTTTTCAATTGGGATAACATCACTAGTGAAGTTCTTTGGATTTAGGTCCTAAGTAATGCGCATCTTGGTTGCGATTGGGGGAGTGTTCATGTTATTCCTTCGTGTCTTGGATTGGGTCTCTGTATTTTATTTTATCTTTTGCTCCAATAAATCTAATGGCTCCAGAACCAGTGGATCTGGAATTGGTTTCTGGGGAATGTGTTTCATTTGTGTCCATTTTGATTATTTAACAGGGTTCTTTGATGGGAATTTTTGAACGGAATGGTGAATGTACTGTGAAATATATGGGTTTCAGATATGCTTGCAAAAAAAATTATTTAGAAGGGCGAGTACAACAAATGTGATCATTGTTCTTTAGGTTAAGTTTGATGTAATGAGGGGCTGATGTCATGCTCGAATGTGGGTATATTATGAAGGTTTTAGGGTTTTGGATTAACTATGTGTTGCTAATACGAAATGGGTTTCCATTATGCTGTCTGAGATTCTGCTGCTACACTTGCTATTTAGGTTGCTGTTCAGCTGTGTCTTGCTGATTTTGGGGATTAATGTTGTTATTTTCTTACGATTGTTATATACTGTTGCATTTACATTATGTTATGCTGGTAATCGATATGTTCTGTGATGTGTGATCTGTTGTGTCGATGTTGTTCTGTCGCTGTTGTTATGTTACCAGTCTGCTACAATTACTTACTGTAAATTGCTGGTTTTGGGGGCTGAGCTTGCTGTTTTTGGGAGTGTTGTTGTTAGTTTATTACAGTTGGTGTGATGATGTTATAGGCGTTGTGTGGCTGTTTGCAGTTGCCTAGAGATGTTTTTTGCAATATCATATCTTATGTTAGTGAGTTGTAAGTCGAGACAGTTAAGTGTATTTGAAGGACTTGGCGAAGAGAATTACAAGCTGATCAATCCTGGGGTTGTCTACTCAGTAGAGTATGTGGCTGAAATTGGAAGCATACAAGACACTTATTATTTGTATGGATTTTTTTGGTCTTAAAGATTTTGTAATGGTAGTAGGGAGTGTTAGCTAGGGTGTTTTTTGGATGTTTCTTTTCTTTTTTTGTTCGGCACTTATACTTTTGGACTTATGGTATGTACCAGTGATGAGCGTCTATAAGGAGTGTTTATGGCGTTTCGCCTTTCTTGTTATTTTAATAATATTGATTTTACATTTAAAAAATAATAATCTCCCTTTTATTTGAATTGTTTTAACTTAATCCTCAAGATGAGTGTTCAAGTCTGCCACATATGATAAATATAATTTATCCTTATTTCATATGAGACTCATTCTTTGAAGTATATTTTATGTGAGCTTCATCAAAACAAATCCCAATAGACCTTTTCTAATGTTGTGAATTTGTTAGGTGACTCTCAATCGATATTTCAAAATTTATAATGAGTCTCATGGCGGAGCCGCTTTAGAATTAATTATTCTATACATAGACCCTGATTGGTTTTTGAGAAATATAAAAAATGACTTTGCCTTTTTTAAATTTTTTTTATAAAAATACTTAAACTTATGTGTGTGTAGGGATAAGATCGAATCGAAATCCCTTTTTTTTTCACAAATATGTACATAAAATCTGATTCATTATAAGTTAGATCAACGGAGGGTAATTAAAACCATATTTCTATTTTTATAATAACAAAACATAAAATATAGTTTATAGATAAAATCTCATTCTATTTTATCTCTGCCCATTAATGTGTTCATTCTCTCTCACCTTTATGTTCTCTCTACGGTTCAGATTTCACCATTCGTCTCTTGAATTGGTTCAACCATCTAAACAATCGTTTGTTGATATAATTTTTTTTTTTTTAAAAAAAATTGATTTTAGCGTATCTATGCTAGGTATGAATTGTTAAAAAGGGGTTGTTTAAGTTTATATAATCTAATTAGAGAACGGTTCACTCCATACTTGTCTTCTGAAAATGCAAATAGAAGTCAGTCAATAATTAGCCCAGAGTAATAGCACATTAATTACGTGAATAAATAAGGAGGGCTACTACTCCCACCTCCCTAAAATTCTCACATTCTTTCTCTCCTACTTAAAATGTCGAAATTACCCATCTCTTTTATAAAAATCCACTCCCCCAATATATATACACACTTATTTTAACATTACTTATATATATATAATATTAATTTAACACAACTTATATTTTTTTTATTAATTAATTTTTTTAATTTTTTAATTTTGTTTATTTTTTAAATTTTATATTTTTTTGTTCTTCATTTATCTAATCTTTTTTATTTGTTTAATAAATATTACAAATTTCATATTTATTATTAATTATTTTGTGTTCATTTAATTTTGTGATTCTTTTTTAATTTATTCAACACTACTTATGTATTATAAAAATATTATCATGTATATTAGAGAAATATATATTTAAAAAAGAGTACAAATAACAACATAAAAAACTACACTTAAAAATATAAAAACACAAATTCTAATCTATGTTGTCTCCAAAGTCTCATCCTAGCGCACTTGGTGAGATACCCAATACTTCGTACCATAATTGATTACGAATCCTATAACGAGTTGCCTATTCTTTAGCTTCGTATGATGAATGTTCCCACCACAATTAAACAAGTTGCTAGTGCTAGTAAAGAAGATATGTGTTTTTGACAAAAAGTATCTCAAAGATGCAAGCAGAGTACATTTATTTTGCTTTAGCTTACTCTGTCTGCCTAAATTTTCTAATTGAGGGTATTAATTAAATAATAGGCAAAGTACGTTTACTTTGAATTATGCTAGAGCGCATAACTATATGTCAGAGGAAGTAAATTTTTGACTCACATGAGGGCAAATTTGAAATTTCCGGGGGGAGACAAGTCACAAGAGGGGGCGCATGTCGGGGGGAGTAGTAGTTTTCATAAATAAGAAATCAGACATATAAATAAAGTACTTTCCATTTATCAAAGTTGACTAACTACCCAAAATGAGGAAATTATAAGATTTTTGTGATTGAGCTAATTAATTAGGAATGTGAATATTGTCAATATAAATTTAAAGATTATAAATAATGGAAGAATTACTAAAGAAAGTGATCGAGATCTTCGACTGATTGAGAAATAAGAGAGTACTTTTTACTTGATTACGTGATTTTATTGTTGGTGTGATTTCTTGCCCAAACAGTCACGCTTTTCCAGAGTCGTCTACATTCGGGAACCTATATATATTCGATGATTTAACAGATTGAGGTTTTACTAGGGTTTTAGGATTTATCGAGCTTTCAATTTATTCTTCCGAAATCCCAAACCTTCCCTAGAAAATAAAAATTTTCTCAGGAACAAACACTACCAAAGTCTCTTTTAGAGTGTGTTTGGTTAGGGGGTTTTGGAGGGGATGGGAGGGGAGGGGAGGGGAGGGATTATTTTAAATTTTGTTTGTTTGGTTCAATTTTTTGAAGGGGAGGGGAGCAAAATCCCTCCTAAGTCAATTTTAGCTCCCCTCCAAAAGTGGGGGGTTTTGGAGGGGAGAGAAAGTGATGAATTAAAATTTTAAATGTAATTACTAAATTATCCCTATTTATATTGTTTTACTTTTATTTATAACATGTTATAAGGATAAAATAATAAATTAATTTTAAAATCTCTTCCCAATTAAACATATATTTAATTAAAAACCATCATCTCCCCTCCCCTCCCCTCCTTTGAACCCAACATATATTTAATTAAAATCTCTCCCCTCCATTAAAATCCCTCCCCTCCTCTCCCATTTGTTGAAACAAACAGACCCTTAAGTTTTAATAACGTCAAAATCCCTAACCCGCGACCATATATCCGGTAATCTAATATGCATACGGTCTAACAATTCGACAACTATGATTCGCAATTACATGGCAGCAACGGTCCTACCGGAACCTACATCCCCGTCGGCACTTCAGGTATAGGTTCTGTCCTTAACTAACAGAGACAAAAAAACAAAAAATCAAAATAAATCTATGAATCTAACAAAATAATAGACGAGTTTACTTGCAAGTTAAATTTGACCCAACAATGCGTTGAAATTAGAAATGTGATTGATAACATCACCGAGGGTGAGTTCGTAGGAAAATCGTTTCCAAGTTTGATCGGTGCGTGTAGTAATGTTGTTACGAGAATGGACAATAAATCGTTGCCGATTAATGAAGTAGCGTCAGTTTCGAACTGTGATGTGTATGAGTTAGGTAGAATGATAACGCGTGCGGTTGATTTTTTGAATTTGGAAGTTATCTGAATTGGATGTTGTGATTATGTTTGAGTGAGTGATTAAGAATTCAAAATTGTCCAAATTGGAGGGGAGAAATTGGAGAGGGTCAGAAAAAAAAGGGGTGTTGCCAGGGGTTGGTAATGGTGGTGGTGAGATTCAGCTTTCTCATGAATGCTTGAGAATGATTAATTCTAAATTTTCAAATGAGATTAATGGTGGAAGATTGCCGGGAGATACTTGGGAAGAAGCAAAAGAGAGCGTTTGAGATTCGTGTGTACATGGACTGGTGGAATGGAAAATCAGAATTTAGCAAGAAACTTGTGCTAAAAAAGATACTAGAGAAAGATGTACATACTGGATTGGCCACAGAAATATAAATAATTGGTTAACATGCATTTTTCGACTGATTGTGCTGTACAACAAATTTGGGTATAGAAGGAAAGAAATGAATTATTGTGGATATCCAGGTGAGGTATCGAAATAATCCTTTACGGATTGCTGAATTCTATTGCACCATAAAAGTATCACCAGTGAATTTTATTTGTTCCATTAACACTGACATTAGAAATTTCACCAATCTTTGTGATAATTGTAAAGTAGAAAGGAAATGTAAAAAAGCGGCAAAGGATAGCTGTAAGACTATCGAAGCTATGATACTAGAAGCATGGGAACTGTTTCTAGAATCACTGGCCGGCAGCAAATGCCTCAACTGGGAAAGTCTTGGTGATGCCGGCAAGACTCTTGAAGTGAACTTTTCCAGTGGGTGGATCATCAACAATGATCTCACTGACTGGAGGCCATAGCATGAATTCCTTAGCCTTCACTCCCTTGAGCTTCTTGATTACTTTCTTGCTAACATAACCAGTTATTTCAGTATCATAGCTCACAAGCTTTTTGATCATTTTGAAGTTATGTTCCACTTTCTTCTTCTGCAGGATCCACATGTAGCCACTACTCTTAACGAAACCAACTTCAATCACATCAGCGAGAGGAAGAAGTCCCATTGGTAGCCCAAACTCTTCAAGAAGAGAAGTAGCCATTTTCAGCCCCTCTTCATGACCCTGCTTGACAATACCTCCTTCTTTCTCTGCCATGGTCAGTTTTAGTTAATTACTTCTTGTTTTGTAAATTTGATACGAGCTATCTCGAGATTAAGGTGCTATTTATGCTGAGTGACAATATGCATAATGACAAATTCGATGGAGAAACTTATGCAAAAATCATTGTATCACTCTCCCAGAATTTTGATAACTGGCCCTTGTATTCTTTTGAAACACAATGTTCCATGGAATTTCTCATTTGGCTTATTATCTTTCCACCCCGGCCGTCAGAAACCACATGCAGCAGAGAGTGAAAAAAATTAAATCAATCTCATTTCTCCATCACTGTGGGTTTATTCCTGGGTATCTGTAGCATTTCTATTTTAAAATGTAGTTCACTGTCAGAGATTGTCTTGGAAACTATCATCAATTTTAATATGCAGGGTCAGGAAAAGGCTAAAGTGCAGTATGTTGTTAGTGGAAGCCTGAAGAATCACAAGGGATCTCTGCATAAGTATATACATTTTTGTTTGATTTTGTAAATGTAGCTTGTGGAAACATGGGACTTTCTGCATTTACATATACGTTGCTTTTGGTGTCCGAGCAGTGAGCTTCTCTTATTGTCTTCAGTCTTCACAAGAGAACTAATATTTTCCTATTGTGAAGAAAATTGGCTGCTTTGTGATTTTGGCTCTCTTTGGGTACTTTCAAATTTGTAATCTATTTTACTGTCGTTAATTTCATTTTTAATCACGAAGAAATTTAAAATTCTTAACTGATCTGAAATAGAACCAACTAAATGAACGGCTTTAACCATTTGGCCATCGCGCCAGTGTCAACATTGACCGCTCAAAAGTGGGCGAAGAAAAAACCAAAAAGAAACGCAATTTGATCATTTCAACCAAAAAAAAAAAAAAAAAAAAAAATTGAAATGCAAATTGACACTTGGCTTCACGATAACCCTCTTCACATAATGTGATTGGCCCACCATCGAAATGACCGAAACACCCTTGATCGAACCAAAAAAAACCAAATTTCACCGCATTCACGTGGGTGACACAAACGCGCCCACAATAAAATAATTTTATTTTTAGGAAGAAAAAATTATTTTATCCGAATTGATTGTAAAATTTAATTTAATTTTGAAATTTTATCTTTTCGGAAATCAATTTAGACACTAGTAATAATTTTTAGAATATATTGCATTTGAAGTTGAGGACGTAATACTTTTCTTACCTACTTTCGAGTAATTGTTTTTTATTTTCATTTTCTTATATCTCCACACTTTTAAACTTATTTTAAATGCATAAGACTACCGAACAATTAATTTAAACATAAAAAATATAAATAGTATTGAAAAATTGTTAAGCATTTTAAAATATTAAGAATTATTATATAAATAATAATCATATTTAATACAAGTGATGGGGCAAAAAAAAAAAAGGGGATGTGCATAGCATGGGCTGCTGTTTTGTGGCGCTAGCGTTATGATTGATTTCGAAATTACAAAACTCCGTTATAGTGACTGGATAACAGCATTGGAATCCGAAATTTTCGAAATTCTGTTTTTTTTTTCTTTTTCTTTTTCGTTCTCACTATATATTCATGGCAACGGTTTCTTCGATTCACGCTTCGTGTGGTTATTCTCTGAGACTTTGTGGTAGCAATAACAGAAATGGAGCTAGTCCTCTAGGTTCTTCGACGTCGTTTTCGTGTTCTTGTTGTGCTTCCTCCAATTTGAATTTCTCTTCCGGTAATTCATCTCTTTCTATTTTCTGCTTTTCCCCCTTAATTAGAAAGCTTTCTCTAGTTTGAAATTCAGTGCGTTGTTTTTTCAAGCTTTTGGATTTGATTAATATCAAATTTGTAGTAATGTTTTTGACGATTGGATGTATGAGTTTGAGTTGTGATGTAAGAAAATACTGGAAATGAAGGACCTTAATCGTTATTATTATTATGAATTCGTAAGACGAGTAAAGTTCATATAATTATATTCAATGGAAGCTAACGATAAAGTCATGCCACGGATAAAGAAGTGGTGGATTAACTTTAATGTGCTCAAGGAGTATATGTTTATGCAGCTGTAAGTTTATAGACATAATTAAGATTGCAACACATGATGTGGGGTTCAGGGTTGGATGTTAGTGGAGAAATTGAGGTTTATAAAGGGAACTATGATGTTGAAAAGAAGTGTGCTGAAGTTATGGCCTTGGCCGAGTGGTTGTATTGTATGGAATTGATGCATTTTATGTCTTTTATTTTAGAAATTGGATGACACTCTTGTTGTCATTAGATGCCAGGATGTCTGGATGCAGGTACGCTGCTTTGTTTGCAATTGTCACTCATGTTAGACTCTTTACATCATTGTTTTTGCTGGCTGCATGGCGATTTCTAAATTTTAAGCTTTTGATCTCTTATGGTTGGCTGTCTTGCTGTCATTAATGTTTGTTGTTATCCCTTAAAGAGTTGTGAGTTGACTTGATCATTTGCTCGTCCAAATACAATTTATAACATCGTTTGTCTGTGTGCGTGACTAGCATATATCCTCTGTCCCACGAATAATGTTTACTTTGAAGAAGCTCAATTTATGGAATGAAGAATTTGATGCCTTGACATCTCATATGGGATACTAATATATACAAATATCATCTTTTAAATGTGGAGGAAATTGTTCCAATAAATATTCAGAAAATAATTTATATATCTTGTCAAAGACAATTAAAGGAAAAAAAAAATTGTGATTGAAAAAGAAAGGTATCAGATATGGGAGGAAAAATGATAGAAAATTAATGGCCTGACTCATTGATAATGCCACACATTATGGATAAAAATGGAAGGTAAGAAACTCTTTCTGTTCAATGGTGTATTATTTTGTGATGTGTTAGGATGTAAATATTGCTGTCATACTTTTGATCATTATTTCCTACTATTTTTTTTTTTTTTTTTTTGAATATGTTAGATGAACTTGGGCAGGGATCAATAATTGGAAACATCAAGGTCTTAAGGCTCAAGCAATGAGTACAACCACTCAGGGAAGTTTTGCTTCATCCAGGGGAACTTTGAATAGAAAAAATCAGCCTGATCATCTTCTTGTTCTGGTTCACGGCATCTTGGCTAGGTATATGTTGATCAAGTTTCATTAACAAAGTAGTTTGTGCCCAGATAAAGAAGTAAAAACTTAAATAATGGAAGAAATTTGTGAAAGAATCAGTTTCATGGTTCAATCATAGGTTTTAATAATTTTGGTCACGAAAGAAACCAATTTCACTAAGCTTATTCTAGAAATTATGCAAACTAAAATTAGCTGTGGATCACACATTTATGTTTCAGCATCAAGGCTTGCGATCATCAAATTTCCCTTAATGAGCTTGGAATTGCATCTTGATTGCTATTTAAGAATTATGAACTTAAATCATTTTTAGGCTTTTGTAGCTAGCCGTCTTGTGTATTATGTATTTGTTTAATGTTACTATTTGGTCACTATAGATTATTAGGTTTCATGTCTTTCATTGATATGTAAACCATTAGAGTCAATGTGCAAGGCAGCAAGTGTCGTAATTGTCATAGTATATAGAACTTGGTAGGTGAAGGTACGTTTTTCTGCGACCCTCCTTCCTACGAGGTTATTTGTCCGCTTTGGGTACTCAACGGAGGTGCCTGAGGGCTGCTCTCTTGAACGGTCCTGCACAGTTTTGTAGAGAGCCTCACTCACGTGAGTGGTTGTTAGGCATGTGCCGACTCTCACTGTGGCTCCTCGGAGCGTTAGGGTTATTGAGTGGCATATAGGCCATTGGTTGCGACTCAAACCATGGATCTCAAAGTCTTGCACTTAAGAACCTTATATGGACTTTAAGATCCATAGTTCGAGTCGCAATCAAGGGCCTATATGCCACTCAATATCTCTAACACTCCGAGGAGCCAAGATAAGAGTCGGCATATGCCCAACAACCACTCACGTGAGTGAGGCTCCCTATGGAGACAAAACCGTGCGGGACCGTTCAGGAGAGCAGCCCCCGGGCACCTCCGTTGAGTACCCAAAGCAGACAAATGGCCTAGTGGGAAGGGGGATCGCAGAAAAGCGCACCTTCATAAAACCTTGGTACCACCAAGCCACTTGGCCTAGTGGTACCATATGGTGGCTTAGAAACCATATACGGACTTGAGATCCTTGGTTCGAGCCACCATAAGGGCCAATATGTCACTCAATAATTCTAACACTCCAAGGAGCCACGATGAGAGTCGAACATGCCCAACAACCACTCACGTGGGTGAGGCTCCCTACGGGGACAAACCCGTGCAGGACCGTTCAGGAGAGCGACCTCCGGGCACCTCCGTCGGCACCCAAAGCGGCCAAATGGCCTCGCAGGAAGGGGTCACCTTCTGTAGGGAACTTGGTAGGATGAGTGTCATATTGATGGAGTTAACTGATAGTGTGGTTGCATAATTGAATCCCTCCCCTCGGACTTAAGTTCGATACCTTAAACATAGTGATGTCATGTTATTATTCTTTCAGTTCTTATTTTTGGTTGCACCTCTCTTCAAAATGCAGCCCAAGTGATTGGACATATGCAGAAGCTGAGTTGAAAAGACGTCTTGGAGCAAAATTTCTAATTTATGGTATGTTTTTATCTCCGTTTCCACATAGCAAACTAGTTTTTTTCTTTTTTTCCTGTCCACGTTAATCAATGATATAATTTAACATGGGAACAGTAGGGGCAATTAGGAATAACCCATTTTGAGGACATATTTGTGGCAACCGATGGCACTTTTGCTTAGAAGTAATTTGTATAAATTTGAATGCCTTGATTGAGGATGGAATGGCTAGAAAGGAAGGTGGAGTTATTCTTAATAATCCAATTTAAGACTCTTTGACTGACAGACCTGGTTTTTTATGAACCATAAAAAGGTTATATATTACTGGTGACACAAAATAAAGAGTTCAATTTGTTAGAAGCAATGGTAGTGACAAGTTTGCGTATTGATACTCAGTTTCTTATTTTGTTGTCTGGGATTTTAATTTTCATATGCTTGATATGTGCAGCAAGTTCATCTAACACCTTTACTAAAACATTTTCTGGGATTGATGGGGCTGGAAAGCGATTAGCAGAGGAAGTGAGTTTGTTCTGTATGCAAGTTCATTTTCCATTTATGTTTCTGGGCTTTGTTGGGAATGATCAGTGTTGCTTCTTAATTGATGATTTCTTTTTCTAAACAACAGGTTATGGAAGTAGTGAAAAAGACAGATAGCCTCAAAAGGATCTCCTTCTTAGCCCATTCTCTAGGGGGGCTGTTTGCAAGATATGCAGTTGCTGTCCTTTATTCACCAATTACCGAAGAAAGTGGCGAGTCCGTTGATCTTACTGATTCAACTAGGGCAAATTCACAAACTGTGTGCCCTACAATACGAGGTACGATTGCAGGACTGGAGCCAGTCAATTTTATTACCTTGGCAACTCCACATCTTGGGGTGAGAGGGAGAAAGCAGGTTTGTTCTGGATGGTATTGTGTTCATGCTTGTTTTGTACTGTGTGATTATTATTCAATATTGGATGTTATCATGTTTCACAGGCTAAGAATACTTGTATATGCTCATTTTATGCATGTCAGAACTTCTCTGATTAAAAAGATAAAGCTGCATGTCATCATTGCTTGCTGCTTGTTAAAAAACTAAAGATCATTTTAAAAACAGATTTGAGGCTGCAAGATGATGGATAGGAAACATAGGAATACAGCTTTTCTCAATATAGATTGACTTTTTGAAGTAAAAAATAAAACAAATTGAGTCCTTTGACATTGGTTAGTTCATTTTATTTGACACCTTATGTTTTACATTCTTCTTTCTCAATTGTTTGACTAGTTTGGAGCTAGACCTTCCATTTCCCATATTAACCCATCAAGCAATCAGTCATATTGGAATCAAAGAAGCCATGCTATATCAATTCACGAATACTAGACCCCTTTTCTTTTAAGTTTGTCAAACACAGAAGTAGTCATGTGCTCCTCTAAATTGATAGCACTTATGGTTCATTTGAGAATTCTAATGGCTATGAAGTCTTAAGGAATGCTCTCTGCATAAAGCAATAAAATGAGGAAGGCCAACAGTGTTTTGAACAATGGAAGGTGTCATTCTATTGTTGTCTTGAGATTTCTTATGCTTTTGTCAGGTCATCCGTAACTAGTTCACTAAATGTCCTTTCTAAGCTATTATGCATGCAGACATTCGAAAGGAAGTTTTAAACTCTCAGTTATAATTGAATAGTGTTTGTGGGTTTACAATGTAATATGCCGCGGAACTTCTGCAAATAACAACCGCAGATATATTTCTGACCATCGATTGTTGCCTCTTGTAGAATTGATATATCGTTTTTGTTGTGCAATTGCTCAAGTGTTTTTCTCCCTATTAACCTTCTTTGTATAATTTCAAGATCAAATCCATTCGATTCTGAAAAGGATTACTAAACTTAACCATTCGTTGAATCCTTTTTTATTGTTGTTTCATTTGTTGATTTTAGTGATTATATCTTCTTATATTTTCATTTTTTAAGAGGACCAAAATCAACTGCAGCAGAACTATCACAACTGTGGCTTATTTATTATTTTGTTGATTATAACTTTGAATCAATTTTCTTTATAGGTTTTTGTTCTTAAATTTATGCATCTTGAATCTCATTGATTTTTTTTTCTTATTTTCAAATATGATTGATGACTAATAAGATTTGACTTCCACATGGTTCACTCACCGAATCTCTTATAATTGTTTCAGCTTCCATTTCTCTTTGGACTTTCCTTTCTAGAGAAACTTGCACCGCCACTGGCTCCAATTCTTGTTGGCCAGACTGGTAGTCAACTGTTTCTCACAGATGGTAAACCTGACAAACCACCTCTGCTTTTAAGAATGGCATCCGATTGTGAAGATGGGAAGTTTTTGTAAGTAAACAGAGCATTTACAGTAATTGGAGTGAATATCCTGTGTGGCCAAGTAATCTAACGGGGTTGATGTGTTTTGTCTTATAGATCTTCTCTTGGTGCATTTAGATGTCGCATTCTTTATGCAAATGTATCTTATGATCGTATCCTACAGCAGATTAGTTCTTTTCCTATGTTTCTTAAGTCCAAGTATTTAGCGCTCTCAGTCTTTTTGTTATTAGTCATCTCTTTCCCCATGAAGTCGGTTTCTTTGACATGAAAAAGATATGGTTGGTTGGCGCACATCATCCATAAGGAGGGAGACAGAACTTTTGAAGGTGAGTTGATGTTTTCTCTTCTTCAAATGCTTCATTTGCTAACTCATCCATCTTCTTCGACCCATTAGTAGAAATGCATGCTTTAAAGCAACCCATTATAAGGATTACTAATTGAGAACCAAATATGGTTGTTGTGGGGATTAAATATTTGAGTTGATTTCTGTTTTTATCCTTTGTGTATACAATCTCGGGTACACATGCTTGCTCATGTGCATTTCTAGTAGCATATTTATGTTTGTATACAAGTTTAAGTTTCTAGACTAGTTCTCAGGCTTCACCAGGTGCTATGTTAGTTAAACCTTTGTAAGAAAGACATTTTATACTGTTTTTCCTTTCCATCTATTTTCTGTACTGAGCGGCACTCTTCAAAATAACTAGCTTTCTATAGTGTTATACAAGTAAAATGAGCTGCAAAACTTGCAATTATTAAGCAAACCACAAAACCTGGCTGAAATTTAAATATCAAATCAAGAATGTGTTTTACTTGTATGCATCATTTTGACATTTGATAGTCAATGGATAGCCTCCTCGTCGATCTTTGGATGGTTACAAGCACGTTGTAGATGTGGAGTATTGTCCGCCAGTTTCATCTGATGGCCCCCATTTCACTTCAGAAGCGATGAAAGCTAAGGAAGCTGCACAAAAGGAACCTAGCGTACAAAATACATTACAATATCATGAAATTATGGAAGGTAACTATTTACGGCAATAGTAGATGAATATGTAGTATTTATTCAAGCAAAGCTGTGTTAGCGGAGTGTTAACAGTTTTAGTTTGTCAACAGAGGAAATTATACATGGCTTACAGCGGTTAGGATGGAAAAAGGTTGATGTCAGCTTTCATTCGGCGTTCTGGCCCTTCTTTGCTCATAACAATATACACGTACTGACCCTTTTTCCTTTTCCATTTCCATTTAGAAATTGTAAGCTCCTATATTCTAGAGTTTAATATGCTTTTGTTGGCGATGTAGGTGAAAAATGAATGGCTTCACAGTGCCGGTGCCGGCGTGATTGCTCATGTTGCAGACAGCCTCAAGCAACAGGAATCATCCTCATTCATTGCTGCCAGCTTATAATCATCCACTTGTGTAAAATAACTTACAGCTGCAATACGTTGTATAATAACTGAACAAGATTACCCACTCTTTTCAATTAGCAATGAAAGTATTATTTTGCTGGGTATCTCTGTTTCACTCACCAAATGGTTGTAGGAACCTGGAATCATAACTGCATGTCTGCATATCCTCTGTTAATTTAGATGTAATTCACTTGTATTTCTCTTGAGTATTATAATATTATATATGCTTCAGATTTCCGGCATCAATTCAAAAACTTGGCAGCTAAGCTTTTTCCAGTTAACAAAACTTGTTCAATAAGCTAAAAAAAAAATCCCTTTAGATAAGATTGGATATATAAATCATTTTACATTATTGTATTTTATTTGAAATCATTATTTCTTTAAGTTGAGTAACATCAAATTCTCTTTTTATGATTTATGTTTATGTCAACTTAAGTCTTCTTCGATCTCACTTGACACATACTAACATTATTTGCTATATTTTTATCACTTGAATACTTAGGCCTTAGAGGTCTAAGAAGTTTATATGTCGAATCATCATCGTAGTCTTATTTTTCTCCTCTTCTTCTCAATAGATGTTATACACACTTTCTTTCTATTTTCTTTATTTCTAACTCCGTCTCTCTTAATTCACTCACACATCTATCGAAAATATCCTTATTTTTTGGACATGTTATGTTTTATTGCCCATCATTTTGTTACATAAAATATTATAAGTTTCATGGTGGTCCTATAAATTTTTCCTTCAAGTTTTAAAAGAATATTATCATCACATAAAACTGTATATACACATATTTATTTTATTCAATTCGATTGAATTTTATAAATAACATCTCGATGTAATTCTCTATTTTTTCAAAGGATGATTGGAGTTACTTGAAACTTGTTTAATATTTCAATGGAATTTCATTGCTCAAAAGAAAATGAAATAAAATAAAATAAAATTCAATAGCAAAATTAATTTGAAATTAATTAATTATTTATCATTATAATTTTTTTTTTAAAACTTAGTATAGACTTAGTAGTTTGACAATGAGAATTAAGAAACCGTCGTGCTGACTTGGCATCATAACTTCTCCCAACTCAATCTCACTCTCAATCTAACCCGTGTATATCACTGCCCAATCATTCATCTCAAACACAACATTCCATCCTTCCAATCGAAAGTGTAATCCACATTACATGTATCGCACGTGTGAATAACTCTTCCAACATAAGCCGGCCAGTCGTGTCCTGTCCCCTCGTTCTCCACTTTTGGCCCTCTCTCACCACCAAACGCAGGTTATTAAAAAAAAAAAAAAAAAGGCTCACACCACTACACTTTGAAAGAAAAACAGCATCTTCTCCTCATTAAGGAAAAAAAATTCCCGCCATGGCCAAAGATCGTGAAAACTTCGTTTACATCGCCAAGCTCGCTGAACAAGCTGAACGCTACGACGGTTAGTCGACCAAATATTATACTTTTTGTAATCACAGCGTGTTTATTTATCTGTAATTAACTTAGATAATACTAATAGCCTCGATTTAGTCTAAATGTAAAAAAATTTCAAGTTTTAAGTCAGATCTGATGACTAAGTAGGCAAATCTGTGAAGTTATGAACTTAATTTGAACTTTGTTTCAAACGGTTAATTGTTCACAGAAATGGTTGATGCAATGAAAAAAGTAGCGAATCTTGATGTGGAACTGACTGTAGAGGAGCGAAACCTGCTCTCTGTTGGGTACAAGAATGTGATTGGTGCTCGTAGAGCATCATGGAGGATTCTCTCATCAATAGAGCAAAAAGAAGAGGCGAGAGGGAATGATCTAAATGTGAAAAGAATTAAAGAGTATAGGCAACAGGTTGAGGCTGAGTTGTCGAAGATCAGTACTGATATTATGTGTGTGATTGATGAGCATTTGATTCCATCTTGCTCGGGAGGTGAATCCAATGTGTTTTACTATAAAATGTGAGTGGTTTTTGCTCCAGTTATTTGTGTAAATATATGTACCCTTTTATTTTATTTGGATTTTTGTTGATTTGTTTGGTTTCATGTTGTGCGTGTAGGAAAGGTGATTATTATCGTTATTTGGCAGAGTTTAAGTCTGGTGATGAGAAGAAAGAGGTTGCTGATCTGTCAATGAAAGCATATCAGGTTTGTGTTGATGTTTGATAATGTTTTTTTTATTTGATTTGTGCTTTTTCTTTGATTGATGAACAAAAGTTTTTAAGCTTGATCAGCCAAAAATATGTTTTAAGGTAAATAAACTTGATTCTTGGATTTAATATGATCTTTGTTTCAACTTGTGAAAGAGGAAAAAAATTCAGATTAGATAAAGAAATAACAAGTCTTACCTCTTTCCTATGTTTGTATACCAAGAAAGTCAATATTTGATAATGCTCTTGATTTGATTTGTGCTTTTTCTTTGATTGATGAACAAAAGTTTTAAATCTTGATCAACCAAAAATATGTTTTAAGGTAGCTAAAATTGATTCTTGGATTTATATGGTCTTTGTTTTAACTTGTGAAAGAAAAAAATCAGATTAGATGAAGGAATAAAAGTCTTACTTTTTTCCTATGTTTGAATACCAAGAAAGTGGAGGTTATATAATCATAGATTTAATGACATTTTTACGATAATCTTGTTGGCACAGAGTTGTTTGTTGAATTCAAACGTAATTTGGATTTGGAGTTGACCAAATGCTGTGATTCATCATCATAAAACCACAGAATTTCGTGAACTATACCTGGAGCTGTTTATTATATTTCTAGCCTTCAAAAGTACACGATATTTGTCGTATCATATTAACTTCATAAAATGGACAGTCTGTGAATTATAAATTGATCTCTGATCTAACAAAGATATCTTCATGGACATTTAGGCATGTTGTGCTCATAGCCGGTACTGGATTATGTTTGTTTTTGATCCAGCACACCCATGTTTAGACCTAATTGTTTGAGATTGACACTTTTGATTTAGCTCTCATGAAACTTTCTATCTCCTGTCTGCTTTTTTTGTGGATACATTTAATCTGTTAGTTGTATATATTTTCTGAAATATAAGCATGTGTTGCGTCATCTTCTTGATTCTCAATTTCTTTTGACGATAAATCTTCTTTTCTTGGTTGCTCATTGGATGGTTTTGAAGCTGAATTTGTTTAGGGCTATTTTATTGCTCTGGAGTGCCATGAACAGTTTTAATTATATGCCAGCTTGACTGGGAGTGTCATCACTGGTTTTCAGGATATATAGCTTAATTTTCCCACTGAACTTGTGCTGTGTCTGTCTTGGTCAAGTTGTCATTCATTTGTCCAATAATAGCTTTTGGTAAACTCTGTTCACCTATACTGCTGTTTGTTTGCAGGCAGCTTCTACTGGTGCAGAAGCTGAATTGTCTCCTACCCACCCCATCCGACTTGGTTTGGCCTTGAACTTCTCAGTCTTTTACTATGAGATTATGAACTCTCCTGAAAGGTATGCATATCGTCATCTTTGTTGGGCCTTATGAGTTCTATGACTTCTCTTTTATTCTTTTGATGACCCACTTGGATTCCTTTTACATGGAACTTGCACTCCAGGGCATGTCACCTTGCAAAGAAGGCCTTTGACGAAGCTATCTCAGAATTGGATACATTAAGCGAGGAATCTTACAAAGACAGTACGTTGATAATGCAGCTATTGAGGGACAACCTCACTCTTTGGACTTCTGACATACCAGAGGATGGAGGTAATGCATTTATTTTTGGCAAGAGAATAATAGAAGTAAACATTTGCTTCTTGATCAACACGTCTAGGACTAGTTGCATTAACTATTTCCACCTATCAATTCTGCTATGAAGCCTACAATCAGTGTTTCACAGACCAAATGTTGTTGAATTACTCAATGCCCATGTGTCATTCTGGAACATCACGATTCACTAACCATGTATTATCCACTTTTAGGAAGTGTGCTTGGATTACTGTTCTTTCACATTTCTTCGTTTTGCTTCTTTTTTATAGGCTAATAATTGTCCTTTTTTTTGGGGCATGGGATCACCCATATTTGAAGCAAGTGGTTGTATTCAATCATGTATAAGCTTCTTTTAGATTCCAATTACGGAGGCAAATTTTGTGCCTGTAATTGAGTAATGTGTTAATTTGTACTATGCTCGGTTTGTGATGAAAAGAGGTATATTGTTTGCATGTCAAACAAGTAATCCACTGATTTCCCAAATTGCTGTCTGAATGGCTGTTTTCCTATATTTAATTTCCTTATGAGAAGGTATCTGCAAAAATATCTATGTTTTGTGGTTGGTTTTTGAAGTATTCTCCTCGTGCATAACTAATGTTCTATCTCTCACATACCATTTCATTTATTATTTGATTGTTATTTTAGGCGATGAAGCCCAGAAAATGGACATCTCTGCTAAAGATGGTGAAGGTCATGATTGAAGAAGCAGAGGTGGGTTATCTACCTGTCTTGGACCAGTTTCACAATCTTTGTGGGTTTATTTTTTGACATTCAAGATTTACAATACAGTTTTTTTACCCTTTCCCCAGTGAACCAGACTAGCCAATAGCTTGGGACCTCAAGTGCCATAGCGAGAATGTTGTAATACCTTCATGACTCCAGGTGTTTTCTTAGTTTTCAAGACACATTCAAGTAGTATTGTTCTGTTCTTATTATGTTTTTACGCTGCTATAAGAGTTTGATTATTGAACTGCCTGTACCATTTGCATCCCAGAATCTTTTACATCTGCTGTTGATCAATTTGGAAACATTTATAAGATCACTTTTCATTTTACTTGCCTTTCAATTGATAATGATCAACATCATACTTTTTTTCACTCCTTTCCGGAACCTGACCGGTTCGGTTAGGGTTCTTACCCTGACCGAACCGGTTGGAACCGTAGGGTTCTAAGACGAATCCTAATCCCCAATTAATGTTTAAATCTCAATTTTTTTATTTTCAAAAAAGTAAAAAAAAAAAAAACCGAAGGAACCGGAACGGTTCTGTTCCGGTTACGGTTTCGGTTCCACTTAAGTGTGGAACCGGAACCGAACCAGATCACAACTAGAGGTGGCCACGGTTCCGGTTCCGGTTGAACCGGAACCGTACGGTTTTCGGTTCCACAAGTGTTTTTCCACCTTTAGTCTGTAGTTGTGACCACCTTTAGTCTTTTTCCATGATTTTTGCAATTTTACTTCAGTATGTTTTCTTTAAGCAAAGATTCTCCGATGTGGGTGGGTCAAAGATACAGAATGCAAGAATAACATTTCCATGATCATTAAATTGCCCTTGATCACTCATTAATCAATGATCCCAACTAAAATACCTTGCCGAATAATTTAATCAAATGGGCACGGCTTGACTTCATTCATTTGCATGGATTCCTCCAGGGAAAAAAACAAGTGAATGGTGAAAGGGCGTTTCTCATATGAATTTGATTATGGTCGCTAATCTTCTGGTCTACTGAAGGTCCTGCCTATCGTGATGGTTTAGTATTAACTTACTATATCGTGATTTTTCTCGGATCCTGCTTATAGTTTGAGTATTGTGTGCCGAGTAAAATCTTTAAATTTATATAAACACCAATTTGCACTAGGCAGTGGCTGCACTGGGATCTTTGTGGCAGAAACAAAGAGAGAGAAGCAGGACCAAAGAATTGTTTCAACCGTTGGCAAACAGACGACGAAAGTCAACCTTTCAAAACATAACTAATATGAGATATAACAAATCTCTCAATATGTTTTCCAGAAAAAATAAATAATCCCCCCAATAACTAGTTTTGCAAATCCCTCTTATAATGGTTGCATTTTTCCAATGGTTGCATTTTAGTGAAATGATGATGTTACAGGTGCAAAGGTGTGGTTGGAATGCAGAAACCGTGAAGAAGGTAATTAATGTGACCTGCACGGTTGAGGGCAAAACAAATCATGCCGGAAAATACAGCCTTGAGGTGGAAGGAGACCATGAAAACGAACTTTGCAAAATTGTTCTTGTAAAATCAAGCAAAAAAGATTGTGAAGAGATCAACTGTCAGAGATGCCTTCCTCAGAAGAAGTGCTAGATTTGGCCTAACAAAGAACAATGTCATTGCCTCTTCTGCTCGCATGGCCACTCCTCTTGGCTTTATGAAGAAGGAACCTATCCCCTGAATGCAAGGAGGTCATCAAAGAACTTGGAATCCTTCCAAATAAACATTTTTAAGAAATTCAATTCAATAATGTGCAGTTATATTTTATAAATTCAAAGTCTTAAATTGATACTTTTATATTTTCATAATCAATCAGAATTTCTATAAAACTGAAAGTAGAACTTGATTACAATATCAGCGTGGCACTGATCAGACGGCTAAGATAAATCCTCAGGATGATATAGAAGTTTAGAACTTTAAAAGTCCTAAAGCTAAAAGGTCTCGAATTTCCAACTTCCCAATGACAAGGAGAAACTCTCCTATTAAACCTCTCATTAGCTTTCACCTCCCGACAATTCTTCTCTTTGACTCCCTCACATTCAAAGGAATCAGAACAATGACTTATGCCCATAAAGAAACTGTAGAGATATGCAAGAAACAAGAAGGGCTTGTGAGTTCTTACTACACTGCCACAGTTCTTGCTGCTATAGCAAGAACCAAGTACTTGGTTAGATATGAGACTCGTTTTTCTGAAGACAGAACAAGACTGTTAGTTGAGCCAGTTGATGAAGCCGACATCAGGCCATTGCCGCCACCAAATCTTGAAGTTGCTGAGAAGGTTGATGCTTATGTTAATGATGCTTGGTGGGTAGGAAAGATTGTAAGAAAAGTTGATCCTAATTATTATGTCAGGTTGGATTGTACTGGTAATGTGGTTCATTGCCCTTTTTATAAAGTCAGGGTTCATCTTCAATGGGAAGATGGCAAGTGGATTTATCCTGCAACTAAGTATGTGTTTCTTGATAATTTGGTTGATTATATTTAATGCAATGGTTCTCTGTTTGAGTTCTGAGTTGGGTTTTTTTTATGGTCAATTTGGAAATAACTGTTAAGTCTTTGCTTTTTTGAGTCGTATTTTGGACAGGGCCGGCAGCCCGGCCTTGAGATTCTCGGTGCCTAAATCAATTTTTACATTTCGGAGTCCTTAATCATAATATATTATTACAATATTAAATAAATCAATTTTTACATTTCAGGGTCCTTAATCATAGTATATTATTATAATATTAAATTTTGTGACCCTTATCCGTTAGTTATTTAAGAATTATAATAAAAGAATTCCATAGCATAGGCGGGAGCCTCGCCCGCGTTAGCGAAGGGCCGGCTCTGATCTTGGAATTTTGGTTGTGTTCACACGGTATTCTTTTCACTTGTTTTTTTATTATGGACCTTTGACTTAATTGCTTTGTTTGTGATAGTACATTGTGATTTTGAATGGAGGAAACAACTGGAATTTACTCTCTTTCTTTTCAGGATAGTCTAGTTTTCTTTTATAAGTTTTGTACTTTCAGGTCAGCATTGGATTCTCTTTCTTATAAGTGGCAATTAGGTCATCATCTCATAGGAAAGCTGGGTTATCAATTTGGTAGTTGAGAGTCGAAGGACTAAGGTCTTATAATTATTGCTGGGCTTAAAATTCATTATTTTAGTGATCTGTTTTTGTTCTCACAAGGCTTGGGGTCATTTATTTGTTGAAAAGCCGTGAGTTCCATGCTTCCAAATATTCCCAGGTTCAGTGATGAGTTCTCTAGGAGGGTCAGGAGATTTGTGTACATGCAAAAAAAAAATGTCATTGGGACTCTCACCCAAATCCAATTACACTGTTTGAAACTATAGAGTAAAGATCATACCAATTCAACTCAACTTTTGAAACATGTGGATACACAAATATATGCACACACAGAAGGAACTAAATCAACCCACCAAACCAACGTACAAATGGACATCTGCCCTTGTTTATTTGGAATCCACAACCCATGAATCTGAAACAGAGAAGGTAAATTTCATGTTTATATCAAATTTCCTTGTGCATCACATTGATACGTCAAAAGAATCTTCTATTGCCCCTTTATATTTTTACTTGATGTGTAATTTACTGGTTTTTTTTCCCAACCTGCTATGCAATGCAAAATCTCTTATGTAAGTCACTCTGTTTTTAGCTAAGAATGATGAAGGTAACTTCTTTCTAATCCAGTCAAACATAACTCCATTGATCTGTTTTGTTTAGGCCTCAAACTGATAATGATCAAGCAAATGCAAGCGAGCAGGGAAGCTAGTTTACGATTCCACCATTGAACATTCTTTTTCCTCGTAGTGATGACAGAATCATGTCTGGAGGAATGGATGGCATAGTTTTAGCTGTAGTTTCATGGAACATACACAAAAGTCTTGTTTTGCAAGAAATGAGACCATGACAATATGTGATAGACATTAATTTCCCAGTTATGAAAATTCTCTCTCCATAGATGTTTGCTTCCTATATTATGATTGATCTATCAGCTGACGCATATTG
>SKCR01047906.1:0-40781 GCA_019454045.1 Zanthoxylum bungeanum | reverse complement strand
TAATTTTAATTTATTTATAACACTCCCCCTTGAATGTTCATTATATAGAAAACTGCCTCATTAAAACTTTATTAGGAAAAAAATCCAATGGGATAAAAACCTAGAAAGGAAAAAGAGTACAACATATTAAACATATTTCCTAATAAATATGCCCCCCGCATCTGTTGTTGGTGCTTCTAAAGTTTCACATAAATATTTGAGTTGACGCATCTCAATATTGTGTACCAACTTTTGAATGTTGCAGTTGGTAGAGCTTTTGTAAATAGATATGCAAGATTATCATTTCAGTGTATTTGTTGAATATTTATATCACCACTCTTTTGAAGTTCGTGTGTATAAAATATTTTTGGTGATATATATTTGGTTCTATCACCTTTTATATAACCTCCTTTAATTTGTGCAGTGCAAGCGATATCATCTTCATATAATGTTGTGGGGTTATCTTTATTTGAAGGCATTCCACATGTTTCCCGAATATGTTGTATCATTGATCTTAACCATATACATTCACGACTTGCTTCATGGATAGCAAGTATTTCTGAATGATTAGAAGAAGTTGCAACCATTTTTTACTTCATAGGTCGCCATGATATTGTTGGGGTTTTGGGAATGGGGCGCAGCAGAAGCGCGGGTCGGGCGAAATCGTATTTTAAAACTTTTTCAAAATACCAAATAAATTATTCAATATCTAATATGAATAATTTATTCATATTTCACCTAAAATAATTTTTTCAATATCAAATATTTACATAAACATAGTTGAAACTTCGCAAAACTTTTACGAAAATCGATTTTCCGCAAAATGGCCTAAAACGTGTTTTTGACCGAACCGACTACCCGACACTTATGGAATCTGCCTAGGTCAGCTCCAATAGTGTCAGGTCAGTTCATGGGCTGCCCGACCAGTGACGGATTCACTGTTTGGGCAGCCGTCACCCGGTTGGCTCTAAATCCACACGGTAACGCCGTTTTTGGCCGTTTTCGCTTATTTCAAGTTGGAAACAATTTCCGGCAATTTTTCCAACTCCCAAAATGCATCCATAACATTAATTTAACATCAAATACATCAATATATATATACTGAAAATTCCAGATCTGATCCATAAGGTAAATTGACCAAATTTTCATGCTTTAATCCAATTTTATCCAATATTAATCTAATTAATCCAACACCAAAGAAGTCCCACCACACATGAACAACTCTAGAACAATTATAGGCTATCTAAGAGTGGATCAACAACTCTAGAATGACAACAATATTGTCCAACAATAATTTGAACAAATTGGAAACTTATTACACTAATAACATCAAATCCACACTTCACACATGCATAAACTTCCTTCTCCATCATCTACAACCAAAAGCCCCAATTTTATATGAAGAAAATAAACCCTAGAACCATTCTAATAATTCAAGAATCATGAAATAAATTTCTAAACTCAAGAATGATAAAGATTACCTCTAATCTCCATTTATCCTTAAGCTTTTCTTGAATTTTCTTGAATTTTCTTCTTTGTTTTATCAAATACAACTTTTGGGGTTTTGGTTGCTGCCATGATCGTCCATGAAGGCCTAATAGAGAAGAAAGAGAAAATTTCCCTTTTTAAATCACTCTTTGACAGACTTTATGAATAGTAAAAAGGGGGGCAGTTTAGTCCTTTTCCAATTTTAATCTAATTAAAATAATATAAGCTTTATGTAAACCAATCAAATTAATACACATAAAGCATTTATTAAAGCAAGCCAAATGTACCAATAATAATTAAACAACTTCCATAACATTTATGGAAAATTTTATTAATTAATAATTCAAATATTTATTAATTAAATATCCAAATAATTAATTAATATAATTATTATTATATATGTATTTTATTTACAATAAATAACAAATACATATATTTATGGCATGTGTCAAAATCTCATTTGACGAATAATTAATGTGTATCTAATCGTAATGCACAATAATTATTAGCGGACAAAATCTCCTAATGCATGTGTTTTCGTTTAACCGATAAACGATCCGAATTAACTCACTTAATCCGGTGAAGTTGTGGGACACAGGACCTGGGGCGACGCCGTTCCTAGGCTCGCGGCCTAGATGGGAAGAATTACATAACATGGAGTCGCCACCCGGTGTGAACCGGGACAAAGATTTAAGGCCGCACTCACCCCTCGCAAGGGAAGACCTCAAACCGTTGGGTTCGGAATGGTCCCTTACTTATGTCACTTGTAATAAAAAGAATTTATATAATAATTTAACCGGCTTAAATAACATTTATTTCCAAGAATATCATGCTTCTAAATTCATATGCATACCTCAACAAGTTCATCACAACATGCAACGTCACATGGCAATCTCATGAACATATTTCAATCCTATGTTATGGAAAACTAAGAACAACATAATCATGCTTGAATACAAATCTCATGAACCTATTAACCAATAACATGCTAGCAACCTAATCATGCTTGAATACAAATAATACAGTTGGCTATATAACACAAGAAAGATCAACCAAGAGGCAATTATGCATGAATATGATAAGACAGACTCGGTTCAGTGTGTGCGCGTTCGTGTGTAGCGTTCGTAAACGCGTTCGAACGGAAATGAGATAGAATGCTCGCGTTCGAGTAGCGTTCGTAAACGCGTTCGAACGGAAATGGAACAGAATATTCACGTTCGTATGGCGTTTGTAACGCGTTCGAACGGAAATGAAACAGAATGCTCACGTTCGTATGGCGTTTGTTAACGCGTTCGAATGGAAATGAGACCTGATGCATGATAAGGCGAAATGTATTGCGCGTTCGTGATTGCGTTCGTGAACGCGTTCGAACGGACACGGACCTGATGCATGAAATGGGCAAAAATGCATAAACATCAAAATAAAGGGGGGCGCGGCGAAGTACTGCCGTAAAGGTGGCCTTATGGGGGCTCTTGATCTCTCAAAGAGAGGACCTTTAGACCAACATACTAAGCCCATGCGCGTCACATCACATCATGCATACAAACACAAAGACAATCATACTATCCTAAGTATGTTCGATTGAACGTGTCTTGCATCCAACCGAACACACATCAACCGGCGCGGCAAAGCATCGTGGTAAAGGGCTTTAACCCCTCCCCATAGGGGATCTCACATCGCACTTACTAAGCCCATGCGCTCGATTGAGTCATGCATAAATAAGCAACATGCAGAATTTTAAATGACAAAAATAAATACATAAAAGCAACACAAAACAAGAGAATGTGCCGTTTACTCAAGTGGTACGTGGAGTTGTGTCCCATGTACAGACCGCACTACCGTCCATTCGGATTCGGCTACGGAATTTACGTCTGGGTTTCCATCCTATATACCACAAGAGACGACACTCTTCCATTTCATTCAAGCCACAACATGCTTCCATAAACGACTCTCATGCGAATAGAATGCAATAATAATAATAATAAAACGAATATAAACTAATGAAAAGGTACCCTCAGGTCTAACCTTTTAAATCATCTCTCGGATGTACGGTACACGATCGTCGGAAGGGGGGGTGCTCCGCAACTCTCCTGGTTCACTGGTCACTGTTCTCGTTCGTTGTCTTTACTGATTGCTTGCGGCTCCAACTCCGTTCTGCTCCTATTTCCTCTTTATCTTTTGCTTACTGTTTTTGGGTGTCTTCTTCCTGTAGTTTTTATGTGTGTTGTGTATGAGTTAGAGACTAGCTAACTAACTAAGGACTAAGAACCCTTTGAGAAGGTTGGTGAAGGGTTCTTTTTATAGGCAAAGGGTTGGGCTTGACAAGGAAAGGGATTTGATTTGGTTTGGTTAAGGGAAGTCAAAGGATTTGATTTGGTTTGGTTAAGGGAAGTCAAAGATTGAGGGGGGACAAATCTTGGCTAGATAGGGAAGGTTGAATATTTGATTGGCTTGGATTAGGAATACAATATTTTAGATTTGGGAATAATTGGTTGATTGATTTTAACTTGGTATGATTATATTTTGATTTAGTGTGTGATTTGTTTATTTTAGGCATGATTTTAGTTTAAGTTGGTAATTGTTTATTTTATGTTTGGTATATGTTTTATTTAATCATTTAATTAATTTATTTATTATATTATTTAGTTAATGTTTTAATTAATATTTATTTATTTAAATTGGGATGTGTTTTATGGGCTTTGGGGGGCTAATTGGGCTGGATGAGAGGCTAGCAGCAAAACCAGAATTACCGACATCGTTCGAACGCTTCCTCGAACGCGGCACGAACGCCCGTAATCCGTTTGACGTTCGAACGTAAACACGAACGCAGCACGAACGAAAACAGTGAACCTTGTTTATTCTGAATTTCCCCTTCCGATGACCGTTTCCCGTGACCTCGGTGACTTAAAAGGTAGTTGTCTCCAAATAAGACTCCTCATCGGGTTTATGTGTAAAAATGCAGTGCCTACAGAAGTATTATGAATAATCCGTATTATTCATATCGAGTTGCCCAAGTGCTTAACGGGTACACTTCATATTGTGAGACTCTCTAAGTTTAGGCTTATCCATCACGAAATCCAATTTTGTGTCCATAATCCACCCATTCATGAATTATAACGACCACATATAATCTCGCTAAACTATACAAGTCGAGGTCATAGCATACGTATAATCCCTCCGTCACAGGCTATCCGCATATACCTGGGATATAGATCAGAATGTCAAATCTGTTCGGTATAATACAATCGACTTTCAATTTACGATCTCTAAATAACACTCGGAACTGATTTCTGAAGTTATACCACGACCATGGATTTACTAGATCGTAATCACGTGCTGGATGCATATGCCATATACACAGGACTGGCGTATCCTATCTCTATACGCACAGGATATCATGAGCATCAGTCAGCATCAGTCCACACCCAACGAACAGGCGGAGGTCTGATCATGACTAGATCATTGACGTGACTGCCATCAAAGTATGTAGGATATCTCTATATCCACAATGGTATCTCAAGTCGAAGGACCACTATGCTCGCTCAACTAGAGAAGGTTCCTATTGACGTTGGTGTACCATCTATTAGGAAACCTTCAATGAGTCATTCAGTGTCTTATCAAATAAACACCTACATGTCTATACGAGTCTCCCAAGACTCATGTTCACTGGGATAAACCATCAGACCAAGTCATGATATACGACATTTACTGGTCTCAGCAGATTTTACTAACCGACCCGTGTTAGTAAATCTTGACCAGAAACTTTATTTAAGGATATACAACTAATAGTGCGCTTCCCAATGTCAATTACAAAATATGTTGTAACTGTGCACTATACTGTAAATCCTAGGGTCTTTATCTAATATACACGTATCACTGAACCAGATTCAGTTTCGATCTAATCGTAATCAGATATCTAATCGCAATTAGATCGAATAAACGTATAAAAGACAAGGGTGTTACCGCTGAAATTAGTAATATTATGAAAAATACAATTACTCGTATTCATGAATCAGACATAAATACGATCCGGATTAGCACTCCGAGCACCAACCCTAACAATTTCTCTCACTTGCTCTAGTGTCAATCCAGGGTATCCTATACATATCTTAATGTGTATCGCATACTCATGGCCCTCAAGAGCTCACCAGCACTCAAGAGGTAGGCAACAACAAGTAAGCCTACTTTAACAAATCGTGTCTGTCTAACAAACCCAACCGTTTTCCTAAACCAACATCATTCATATTTTGCAGAATCCAAATTCCACATCAATATGACTCAGACGCTATATCAGTATTGTGCTATAGCTGCTAAGTTATCTATGTATTTAGAAATCAAATCCAAATACTTTAAGATAACCGCAAGCACTATATTAATATCAACACTTCTAATCAATGAGGTCACTTTGCAACTTCATAAGTCATAACTTCATAAGTTGCAACTGATTCCACTAGTTTAGTAGAATCATCTGTGACACTCCCACTGCATCTTTTCTGACTTTATATGACATAGACTATCTAATGTCATAATTAGAATCAAAACTATTCTGACCTTATGGTTGCAGACTAAATTCTCCATGAGTATGAAACTCGTTCTTAACATCTCAAATATCACAAAGAACATATTTCTATACTCATCATATGGTCTGCAGTATATCAAAATAACTCGTAACAATTACGATTAAATTGATATCTTTAATCGCACATAATATAGTATTCATTATGCTATAATCATATGATACATAAGATTGACTATACATTATAATCAGTCTATCTTCCGACAAAGGAATCATCCTTTACGAAAGATGAACACTATATACATAAAAGACAAGTTAATTGTCAAACAGTTATACTAACTGTCATACAGATAGTCTTATTGTGTCTTTTTATTAGATCATATCTAATATGCGACTAATGAGAGTATCTCACAAGTCTCTTAGTTTATATCATATATAAGACGTTATATCAAATATAACAGAGACAACTCCCACTGCTAACACAGAGAAAAGAAGACTCAAGGATATATAACACTAGAGAGAAATTTGTACGCTCCCACTGACCCTACTGACAAATACGTATTCTCTATACTTCGATAAAACCAAACAGTCTAACTAATATCAAAAACAAGAGCACGAATTTCTGGAAAGCTTATCTGAGTCTACAATAGGCTCCATAAGCTAGTATATCAAACTGTGATCTTAGCAGAATATAAACTCTAGGGCCATTCTAGAATGAATTCTTCAAACTAAGAAATCACGACGGATCTCTCATTCAAAGAAATCACTCAAGAATGCCACTTTGTATTTTTCAGCCAAAATACAGTTTAATATCAATATTAACCAATAGATCCTTAATCGTTCAATTAGCGCAACTAGAGATAAGTTTTCTCAGAATCTACAATAGACTACTGAGTATAACCTTTCTCACTGTCATACTATAAAGGTCAAACCTTTATCGAGCTCACTTTGCTTTTGCTGCGCAAATAATTTGCACATTTTATGAACTATTCATAACGAAAGCCTAATCAAGTTCAAAACTTGATCGTAGTAAGCCATGAAAATCTTATAAATGCTAATTTCCGGAATCGATATCAAATATCGCTCCTACTATAAGTTATAGGATAATTTTCTTCGATAAGAAAACATCAGAACCATTAAGTATCAGATACTTTGTAAATGATTCTGACATCCTATTGTACTTATACGGAAGTTGTCCAAGGGTCATTTCATCTTATTAATTATGTAGTTCCATCACAGTTATATCACTCTCACATTTGACTTCAATATGTCAAGTCTTTTCTACAACCGTCAACATCCAATGTTAATCACCAAGTAACAAAATAATTTTATTACTCGGGATCGTAGAAAAGATATTCTATCAAATAGAATATAATATTCTATTAAATAGAATAAATGATAAACCTATCACTCGTACCTCCGAGGCACAAGTACTTTCAATTATATAACCATTATACAAAAGAAAGATTCAAATCTCAAACTTTTCAAGATTCAAATTTTCTACTATACATATCATATATGTAACTGTAGAAACGAATGGAACCTAAATTAAAAAGATGAATTAGTGTTACTGGAGCATAACCCCAATAGTATTGAAAAACTAATTCGGTAACACTCAATATCTACGAACCAAATCATATAAGATTCGATCACTCCCACTGACCAATTCCATCACAATAAAATCGTGGAAGTTTCACATTGAGTAAGAATCATATTCATTAAAAAAAAAAACTATAGAACTAATTGCCTTAAATTCATGCGTTTGATCAAATCAAACATCTTCGAACAATTCAAAGACGCACAATGAATTTCTAAAGATACAGTTTTCAACACTACAAATAGAATATCCTTGAACTATTCAAAATATTCTATCGGAGTTTCATTAGAAACATATTGACAGTTCTTGAACAATTCAAGACGTTCAACATGTTCACTATTAGAAACTCATAACTGAGTCATGACAATTCATTAACTGAGTTACGAAGCAAAGAAAACTATTTAAGGCAATTTCTAATTCATTAAACCACATACATCCAATGTATTAGTTTAACAAATCGGTGGTCCAATGACAATCATAGGTTAAATGAAATTTAATCACAACCTAAATACAATATTCATTAAATGGATAAGGATATGTTGTGTGATCTCATATCAGACCATCTTTTACCATACGGAACAATCATCTAATGCTTTTAAGATAAAATCTCATAAAGCACAATTCTAAGTCATTTATTCTACCGAATATTTTTCTTAATGTTCATTTTTAATCAATGACACTATTAGTCATATTAAAATATGTAACAACTGTTTATACAGAACAAGTAACTATCTAATATTCACAAGTTCTGATATCAAATATCAAAACAGTCATTAAATATTATTTTAATTAACTAGACGGGAGATCCTGTATCCAATACCTACAGTCGTCATATTGCGAGAATCAATATTCTTTATACACAACTATATGTATCTCTCTTTCTTAAGATTTATAATTTGCGTTCAATTATTCACAACGATTGCAAAAAATTGATTAGCAAACTGTGTTAGACACGTGACTTCTAAAAGTCACTAAAGCCAAGAAACGTCATTAATAGATAAACAAATACTAAATGAGTTTTCTTAATGCCAGTCAAGAATCTCGAGACATGAACAGATTCGTGTCAATTCTTACTGCATAAAAAACAGTTCTAACTAGACTATTATATCATAAACTAGGTATCTATTTAGATTACCTAATCATGACTTAGAAACTAAGTCACAAACCATCTTGATTTTCAAGAAAATCGGAACAACAGTTCCCGATGGTTTCAACTAATCTAACAATATCTAACTCTACTGTCTTTCTAGAACCTATTCTAGAACTACGCAACCAAAATTAAAGTCAGAAAAACTATATATTCAAGTAATATACATGCAGTGGATTAGAAGTATATATCTATAAATAATATAGAATGTAAGGAAAACAAAACAAAATTTTCCAAAATATTACACACTGCTAGAGTTACGAATTTTAAACTCAGCAGTGTCTCCCACTACTTTACGTAATACCGTAATCCCCAACGGACAATGGGAATTCAATAATCAAATCGAATTCCATAGTGAGAGTAGGATCCCGTGAATATATTTCGACTCACAGCTTTGGCACGATCTCACCTACGTATATTCATTAGGTAGACAACTCTTTGTCAATCACTCACCAGTGACTCCTGATTTTGGTCCTGACCGTTTCTCGCTGTGACAGCTTTGGCATGTTCACAGAGAGGCGTATCAAGGCTACACTTGTCAATGACATACTCAAGCTACCGGTGTAGTCCTGACAGCTTTGGCACGTTCAAGATTTCCACTTTCACTTGAATTTATCCAGTATCAATATACAACTAGTATGGATAATAATTCTATAACTACACCCTCACAGCTTTGGCACGATCTCGGATGCACTTATAGAAAAATACCCATAAACCGTACTGACAAGACAGACCAAGAAACATGTATCCAATACAGGTTACTTTACAGCCATATTTAAAAGCGGGGATTTTCCTACGGAAGTTATACTCTACATCCAATGCTGAATTTTAATCTAAATCATTTTCTAAACATTTGAATTCTACTTTAGAAAACATAACATAATTGAACTATTAAATTTCAGTTATATTTTATGTTAACGTAAAACCGAAAAGTAAAGAAACATATCTAGATTACAAGCATGTCCGAACATTAAAATTGGATTATATATCATATATCAGGCATGAATAATTAATGGATGAAGCATCAGACCCGCTCTGATACCATTTTTGTTGGGATTTTGGGAATGGGGCGCAGCAGAAGTGCGAGTCGGGTGAAATCGTATTTTAAAACTTTTTCAAAATATTAAATAAATTATTCAATATCAAATATGAATAATTTATTAATATTTCACCTAAACCAATTTATTCAATATCAAATATTGACATAAACATAGTTGAAACTTCGCGAAACTTTTACGAAAATCGATTTTCCGCAAAATGGCCTAAAACGCGTTTTTTTCCGAACCGACTACCCGACACTTATGGAAACAGCCCAGGTCAGATCCAATAGTGTCGGGGCAGTTCATGGGCTGCCCAAACAGTGACGAATTCATTGTTTGGGCAGCCGTCACCCGATTGGCTCTAAATCCACCCGGTAACGCCGTTTTTGGCCGTTTTCGCTTATTTCAAGTCAGAAATAATTTCCGGCAATTTTTCCAAATCCCAAAATGCATCCATAACATTAATTTAACATCAAATACATCAATATATACACTGAAAATTCCAGATCTGATCCAGAAGGTAAATTGACCAAATTTTCATGCTTTAATCCAATTTTATCCAAGATTAATCTAATTAATCCAACACCAAAGAAGTCCCACCACACATGAACAACTCTAGAATAATTCTAGGCTATCTAAGAGTGGATCAAAACTCTAGAATGGAAAAAATATTGTCCAACAACAATTTGAACAAATTGGAAATTTATTACGCTAATAGCATCCAATCCACACTTCACACATGCATAAACTTCCTTCTCCATCATCTACAACCAAAAGACCCAATTTTATATGAAGAAAATAAAACCTACAACCATTCTAATAATTCAAGAATCATGAAACAAATTTCTAAACTCAAGAATGATAAAGATTACCTCTAATCTCCATTTATCCTTAAGCTTTTCTTGAATTTTCTTCTTTGTTTTATCAAATACAACTTTGGGGGTTTTGGTTGCTGCCATGATCGGCCACGAAGGCCTAATGGAGAAGAAAGAGAAAATTTCCCTTTTTAAATCACTCTTTGACCGACTTTATGCATAGTAAAAGGGGGGCATTTTAGTCATTTTCCAATTTTAATATAATTAAAATAATATAAGCTTTATGTAAACCAATCAAATTAATACACATAAAGCATATATTAAAGCAAACCAAATGTACCAATAATAATTAAACAACTTCCATAACATTTATGGAAAAGTTTATTAATTAATAATTCAAATATTTAACAATTAAATATCCAAATAATTAAGTAATATAATTATTATTATATATGTATTTTATTTACAATAAATAATAAATACATATATTTATGGCATGTGTCAAAATCTCATTTGACTAATAATTAATGTGTATCTAATCGTATTATGTATCAAATACAAATACATAATAATTATTAGCGGACAAAATCTCCTAATGCATGTGTTGTCATTTAACCGATTAAACGATCCGAATTAACTCACTTAATTCGGTGAAGTATTATGAATAATCCGTATTATTCATGTCGAGTTGCCCAAGTGCTGAACGCGTACACTTCATATTGTGGGACTCTATAAGTTTAGGCTTATCCGTCACGAAATCTGATTTCGTGTCCATAATCCACCCACTCATGGATTATGACGACCACAGATAATCTTGCTAAACTATACAAGTCGAGGTCATAACATACGTATAATCCCTCTGTCACAGGCTATCCGTATTATATCTGTGATATAGATCAGAATGTCAAATCCGTTCGGTATAATACATTCGACTTTCAATTTACGATCTCTAAATAACACTCGGAACTGATTTCCGAAGTTATACCACGACCATAGATTTACTAGATCGTAAACACGTGTTGGATGTCTATGCCATGTACACAGGATTGAAGGATCCTATCTTGACACGCACAAGATATCATGAGCATCAGTCCACACCCAACGAATAGGCGGAGGTCTGATCATGACTAGATCTTTGACGTGACTGCCATTAAAGAAGTATGAAGGATATCTCATATATCTACAATGGTATCTCAAGTCGAAGGACCACTATGCTCGCTCAACTCGAGAAGGTTCCTATTGACATTAATGTACCATCTATTAGGAAACCTTCAGTGAGTCGTTCAGTGTCTTATCAAATAAACACCTACATGTTTATACGAGTCTCCCGAGACTCATGGTTCACTGGGATAAACCATCAGACCAAGTCACGATATACGACATGTACTGGTCTCAGCGGATTTTACTAACCGACATGTGTTAGTAAATCTTGACCAGGAACTTTATTTAAGGATATACAACTAATAGTGCGCTTCCCAATGTCAATTACAAACTACGTTGTAACTGCGCACTATACTGTAAATCATATGGTCTTTATCTAATATACACGTATCACTGAACCAGATTCAGTTTTGATCTAATCGTAATCAGATGTCTATTCGCAATTAGATCGAATAAGCGTATAAAAGAAAAGGGTGCTACCACTGAAATTAGTAATATTATGGAAAATACAATTACTCGTATTCATGAATCAGACATAAATACGATCCAGATTGGCACTCCGAGGAACAACCCTAACAGATACAACAATATTTCCAAAAGTAAATAAATAACTTGTTTTTTATCAAGCTTTATGTGGATCAGAGAGATATCCAGAATCTGCATATCCAATTAGCGGTGATTTTGATCCATTTGGATACAATAAGCCATATCAAATGTACCACGTAGATAGCGTAAAATATGTTTTATACCATTCCTATGTCTTCGAGTTAGTGCGGAACCATATCTTGCCAATAAATTGACTGAAAATGCAAATATCAAGTCGAGTACAATTCGCTAGATACATAAGTGCACCAATTGCACTTACTTATGGTACTTCAGTGTTGGGATAGATGCCCTAGATTTTCATGTAATATGTAAACAAAATTATTTATTATAAAATAAAAGATATATTGTTTCATTTATCAATTGTTTGATTTTAATCGCATATTATAAATTATCCAATTTACCCTTGATTACATATGTCTCTTCAGATTTACTGTATGAATGTCATACACAAGAGGATTTAAGTTTGAAGTTAGTAATTTAAAATAGTCCATAAAGAGCAAACAAAATAGGTACTTTATTTGTGATTTATCTATAGCTACGGTCCATTCTATAATTGTATGACGACATTGATCCGGGATCATCCATATAGTGACATGAGAATGAAGACACCTTATATGATGTGATCATGTAGGACTAGACCCAGATAGAAATGAATTTCTTATAATATCTGTTAAATAAAGAAATTCATTCCAATATACTAGATAGTCATATATGGATTGATCTGAATCATGAGTGTACTATGAACTCCTGCGTGGCAGACCATGTCCTTTGATTTACAAAGGTGAGGTTGGTGTAGAAATCCTGACCAATAGCTACGTACTTTGGGGACATGGTTTGATGTGTAGCTGGGGACGTTTTATATATATATATATGGAATTCACTCATTCTTACGAGAAGTATAGGAGTATCTTCTTTAAGGGTTGATTCGGTACTTGAATGATTAGAGCGCTCAAGTCTTTCTATTGTAGATAGAAAGATTAATATTCATAATGATTATGATAAATCGTTCATTAGAGAATCAATAGTACTAAAAGTAAAAATAATAAGATGGATATAACATATATTTTGACCCGACTCTAATTATGAGATATTCGTGAAGGGTTAATTCGTATGTAATGACTATATCGATGGACAGTGACGTAATTCGGCTTATATAATATATCTATAGCGATGAGAGTTCAACTTTAGGTTTTTAGTGGAATAACATAAAATTAATAATTCAGAATATTTAATTAAAGAGTTTAATTAATATTCCAGGATTATTGGAGTTTGGAACTGTAGGTCCACTGGGTCCTCGTGCTAGCTCGATATACTATAGAAAATCATATCATAATTGAATAGTCCAATTATGAACTCACATGCATAATAATAGATTGTGTTAAAATTATTAATGTGATTAATAATTGAAGTCATACTTGAAAACTATATTAAATAATTTTAATATAAAGTTTTCATTATTTAATGATTATGAGATAATCATATACATTTATATTTATATTTTGTAAATATTAAATTATATGATTATTTTATTATTATTTTGAATTAAAATGTATATTAATATTTGATATCAATACATATTATTTCAAAATGAGTTACAAAATGCGTATTAAGGTGGAGGTTTAATGTCTTCATTATGAATATATTTAACCATGAATTTTGATGTTACAAAATTTAAAAAGTTTGGCAAAAAAATGCCTAAGAGTTTAGGGATATAATGGTAATTTCAATTACAATTATGTTAACCAAAACCCTAGCATATAAAAATAAAAGTTGTTTTGCTTTGTGAATTAATTTTTTTTCTTTTTACAAACCCTAGCCACATTTATCTTCTCTTTTCTCTCAAGTGTTGAAATAAAAATAAAAAGAGAAAAAATGGTGTGTGACTTTTAATCTTTAAATTGTTTAGGATATAATTTTGTGAGTATAGCTCACTCTATCTTTTGTTAGTAACGAGTCATAGCACGAAAGATCATTTGGTGTTGAAATTTTTTTTGCATTCTTCATTTCCATAGAACTCATGATAGTGAGCAGAAAATTCTGGTCACTGCTGCCACTTTTATAAGTCATTTGTGAGTTATTTTTTGTAATTTTATCCAGAAAATTTGGGAACACAAAAGAGTATTTTGTGGAAGTTTTGGGGCTGTTTTTCAGTGATTATATTGTCCAAAATAGTGGCAGAAAAATCAGCAAATAGTCAGCACAAAACAATGAGCTATGCTCGTGTAAAAGGAGTTTTTGGTGTGCAAAAAAGTCTAATTTTTTGGGCTGCTATTCGAGGACAGTTCGGGAGCTGTTCGGGGCTGGAAAAATCATTAAAAATAGAAGCAAAACAAGTCCAAAGAGGTTGGACAGTTTCGGCTAAGAAGGGGAAAAACAGAAAAAATTTTCAAGGTCAATCTCGATGCCTAACACGCTTCTACCGCGGGGGAAATTATTTCCTACAATTGGCATCAAGAGCGAGGTTGAAAATTGTTCTTAACCATTCTTATTTTATTAAATTTTTTTATTTATTTGTTTGTAAGTGATATAATTTTGCATGTTGTGATGAGTAGGCACAAATTTTATGTTCATGTGATGAATATTTTTGTTTAAGTTCATGTGATGAATGTATTGCATTGATCATAAATTTTTCCGTCCCTTATTTTTATGTTATTTTATTTTTGGGGAATGTAAGGCCATAAGGTAATTTTTAAAAATGTTGTAAATAATTTTTATGTAATTTTTTAGTTGTATCAATTTTTTATAAATTGAAGAGCCGATGGTGTCAACTACTTCATAAGAAGTTTTTCCCAATCCACATAGAAAGATTAGAAGAACAAGCGATGCCTTAAGAAATTTTGTACTAATTAGATTAGTATAGGAAAAATAAGAGTCTGGTCAATGCAATTTTAATTTTTATGTTATATGTATGTTTAATTCGAAATGTTTGAATAACATGTCATAAAGCTTATGGTGCCTACTTTTGCATTTTCACATGCCATAATATGTAATAGATGCATGAATATTCTAGTCATAAAATTTTATTTTATGAAATTTAAAAGGGTTAAATTGAAATATGATATGCATGAAAATAAATTAATAGGATTAATTATTTTAATGGTTTAAAATTTACAAATTCGAATTTAATATATATATGGGGTTTATAAGTGCATTATATTTCCTCTTAGCATATCGAATGGAAATCTGGACGTAAATTCCATAGCCGATTCCGAATGGACGGTAGTGTGATCTGCACTCGGGCACAATTCCACATACCACCTCATACTACGGGTCAAAGAACCAGTGGAGTCTTCAATGTCGTTTGGACCAGATGAAGGTCTTTGAAAGTCTTCACTCTACAGACCTGACAAAGGTCCAAGAGTCTTTCCTTATCATACTACTAGACCTGGTGAAGGTCTATGAAGGTCATCACACATTCTCCTGATGAGGGTCCATGTGACTACGATTGTATTGACCTGTCGAATGGACTTGATAAAAGTCCAAGAAGGTCATCACTTCTCACTCTACTAGACCTGAAGAAGGTCAATGAGGGTTCTCATTCCTCATTC
Source organism: Zanthoxylum bungeanum (assembly GCA_019454045.1). Taxonomy (NCBI): domain Eukaryota; kingdom Viridiplantae; phylum Streptophyta; class Magnoliopsida; order Sapindales; family Rutaceae; genus Zanthoxylum; species Zanthoxylum bungeanum. The sequence continues at coordinate 24,884 of SKCR01047906.1, read as the reverse complement.
TACAAGACCTGACAAAGGTCAATGAGGGTATAATTCCTCATTCTACAAGACCCGACAAAAGTCAATGAGGGTATAATTCCTCATTCTACAAGACCCGACAAAAGTCAATGACGGTATAATTCCTCATTCTACAGGACTTGTAGTCTGAGACCATGTCGTCTGAAGACCATGAGACTACGGTCGAATGAACCTGATGAAGGTCCATGAGGGTTCTCATTCCTCATTCTACAAGACCTGACAAAGGTCAATGAGGATATAATTCCTCATTCTACAAGACCTGACAAAGGTCAATGAGGGTATAATTCCTCATTCTACAGGACTTGTAGTCTGAGACCATGTCGCCTGAAGACCATGAGACTACGGTCGAATGAACCTGATGAAGGTCCATGAGGGTTCTCATTCCTCATTCTACAGGACCTGGCAAAGGTCAATGAGGATATAATTCCTCATTCTACAAGACCTGACAAAGGTAAATGAAGGTATAATTCCTCATTCTACAGGACTTGTAGTCTGAGACCATGTCGTCTGAAGACCATGAGACTACGGTCGAATGAACCTGATGAAGGTCCATGAGGGTTCTCATTCCTCATTCTTCAAGACCTGACAAAGGTCAATGAGGATATAATTCCTCATTCTACAAGACCTGAAAAAGGTCAATGATGGTATAATTCCTAATTCTATAGGACTTGTAGTCTGAGACCATCTCGCCTGAAGACCATGAGACTACGGTCGAATGAACCTGATGAAGGTCCATGAGGGTTCTCATTCCTCATTCTACAAGACCTGACAAAGGTCAATGAGGATATAATTCCTCATTCTACAAGACCTGACAAAGGTCAATGAGGGTATAATTCCTTATTCTACATGACTTGTAGTCTGAGACCATGTCACCTGAAGACCATGAGACTACGGTCGAATGGACCTGATGATGGTCCATGAGGGTTCTCATTCCTCATTCTACAAGACATGACAGAGGTCAATGAGGGTCTTCATTCCTCATTCTACAATCCTCATTCTACAAGACCTGATAAAGGTTAGTGAGGGTTTTCATTCCTCATTCTACAAGACCATATATGTAGTGTCAAATGAGATCTTTAACGAGTGCCAAGCTTCACATGGTAGTGTCGACTGAGACTCTTAACAAGTGCCAAGCTTCGCACGTGTAATGTCGAATGAGATCCTTAACAAGTGCCAAGCTTCACACGTGTAGTGTCGAATGAGACATCTTCCTCATGCTGAGTCTCCATACATGTAGTGTCGAGTGGGATATCCTTGCCAAGTCTGGTAATGTCGACTGGGATATTATCACCTCATACATGTAGTGTCTAGTGGGATACTCAACAAGTGTCAAGCCACATATTGTATTGTCGACTGAGACACCAATAACAATTACCAAGCTATATGTTGTAATGTCGACCGAGACATCCACAAAAATTATCAAACTATATGTTGTAATGTCGACTGGGACACCCATAACAAGTCCCAAACTACAAATTGTAATGTCAACTATAAAAATTGCAAGCCAGACCTGGTAATGTCGACTGGGATATCCACGCCAAGTATTCATTAGAGTATAGTCCATTTTGACATCATCCTCATTCCTAGTCTCCAAACATGTATTGTCGACTAGGATATCCACGCAAAGTCTTCATTCATGTATTATCGACTGAGACATCTTCCTCATGCCAAGTATATCTCTTCATCATATGGGGTGAATGATAGGAAAAATGGTTCCACTGAAGGGACGCACATTGTTCCTGATGAGGGTCCATGAGACTATGGTCGAATGGAGTCTAGAGTCGATGGCAATCCATTCATGTAATGTGAAGAATATAATTATCTTCTCATTTCGCCTGAAAGAGACGACTATCTAACCATGTAGTATGGAGTTGAAGGCAATCCATGCATGTCATATGGAGGAGATGAAAATCCTTTCAGTCGTCTGAATGTGGTGAGTCCTTCAATGTCGTATGGAAATGATAACAATTCTTCTATGTAGCCAGATGGCCATCCATCTTATCGTATGGAGAATATGATAATCTTTCCATGTAGTCTGGAGTGGATGACATTACTAGAGAATACTTCTTAGTCGGTTGGGTATGCTGGAAGAATATGAGGGTATTCTCATGTCGAATGGAAGAAGTATATCGATTGGGTCTGATGATTTTTTATGTGGTCGATTGGAGTAAATGGATTTCTCCCTAAGTTGTAGTTTTGTGAAGGTCATTTTCTTTTAAAGTTACCAATGAATACTTGTTTAGGAAGCTATGATGTCCCCAAAGCAACAATAGGTGGCTTCTGGCCCATTTTTTTTTATCTAATTACATCAGGTGATATCTTATTGAGAAGTATTACTAGCACATATTTATTATGTCGCTTGTGAGAATTAAAACTTCTTTCATTGTCATGGTTGGTGGAGCTTATTCTCTTATTGTTCCTCTTATCTTCCTCCCACCTAATCTCAATGTGGGCTCGAGTCATGGCTTGATCCATAGTGTAGCATCGAAATTTGGTGAGCTTTTTGTAGAGTTTACTTTCTGAAAGTAATCCATTTTTAAATGCTTCTACTGCAGTAGACTGATAGAGATCTGGGATTGTTATACTCTCTTTATTGAAGCGAGCCACGTAGCTTCGTAAGGACTCCCCTCTCTGTTGTTGGATGACATTAAGGTCATTGGTGGTCTTCTCAAGCTTGCAAGAACTTGTGAAATGCTCCACAAATTTGTTTGCTAGATGTTGGTAAGACTCGATGGATTTGTATGAGAGATTGATAAACCAGGTGAGGGCGTGACCAGCTAATGTTTCTCCAAATCCTCTGCACATACCAGCTTCCCATTGGTGAGGAGCCAGACCCGTTGATAACATCTTGTATTTTTAATGGACAACATGGTCGTCTGGGTCAGTTGATCCATCATACATCTTCATATCTGGAGGACTGAACTTCCTTGGTAGCTCAATGGAAGTGATGGTCTCCAAAAATGGTGTATCTGAGATTGTGCAAGCTCGGCTTTTTCTCACTGGTAGTCTGACACTAGGTAGGCTGGAGAGAATTGCATCTTTGAACTCTTTCATTTCCTTATTCATGGTGGAGGCAACTTGCCGTGCTTGGTCGGTTGGGGAGATATGTCGACTTCTTTCTTGATTTGGTAGATTGTTGTCCAATGGAGGATTCTCGCTTGCCATATTGTTGAATGCCCCCAGGAGATTGGTGGGGATTGTAGGATTGATGGGATGGTCTGTAGAATCAAGTTGTTGGGAGGTTGAAGAGATTTGCTCCAGTTTCTTCTGGAGGGTTATATTGGAGCTTCGCATGGCTTGACTCTCTTCTTCCAAGACGCGTAATCATTCTTGGAGTATGATCAGATGCGTAGTCATAGGATTGTTGTCTGCTCACTGCTAGAAGCCATGGTTGGCTGTGTTTTAGGAACCGTAGACTGAGAGATCTTTGTCTGCTATGAATCGCTAAGGCCCCACGGTGGGCGCCAAATTGTGGACGTTGGATTTCGCCCGAGGTCCACAATCGAGAATTTGTAGGTTGGGGGCACTAGCGATCCTGCAAAACAAAGGTAGAGTGAGCGAGAGTACTGCCCACCAGTGTGGTGGGTGCCGGGGGCACTCCGACGCTCAAGTCAGTAGTGAAGACGAGCTGTAAATAATGGAGGAGCAAGGTTCAAGGTTACCTTGATACCTGTGAGCCACCGTGAGGGCTATAGGTTGGCGGTTATGAGAGCTCTGGTGACAGAGAGTTGTGCTGTGTGATGTTGGATCCTCTCCCTCATGCCATGACTTTTCTCTTTTATAGGCCCTCCTGACGAGGGGTCATTTAAATCTCTTCTACCTGTTGGATGTGTTAATGATAGGGTTTATGACTGTAACTGCCGATTTAATGGAGTTCATTACTGTAGGCGTTTTCCCAATCTAATTACTCATGAATCTGTTGGCTTCCTGAACTGTTAAATCCGTGATGACGGGCTCTGGGCTAGTCTGGCCTCTCGGCCCAAAGCTGATTTCTTAAACTAGATCTGATGGTGGTCATTGGGGCTTTGGTTTCGTGATTGGCCCAAAGGCGGAATGACGGTTATGCCCTTGGGCCCAAATTTGGCCCGTACACATACCATGTGATTTCACGTCGTTCATTTATTTTATCTTTTCCTCCCCCTAAAGGCGGAAAAACTTATTCATCAAAATGACAATTTGTGAATCTCGCGGTAAAAAGATCTCTTGTTAAAGGCTCGAGATATCTAATTATAGATGGAGAATCGAAGCCAATATAAATTCCAAGTCAACTAAGTTATGAAAGAGAATATGTATTATAGGAACTTGGTCGAATGCAAATCAATGATGCAGCATATAGTATAGTGTGTCCCCAATATGAAACAGGTAAATGTGTATAAGAATTAATGGTTGAGCAATTAATTGTAAACGTTTAATAAAAAAATCAGCTAAATTATTATGTTTATGAGTGTTCGAAACAAGATGCTCAACATCAATCTCAATTGACATGCAATAATCATTAAAAGATCGAGATGTAAATTCACCAGCAAACGCAGGAAATTGTGCTCTTAATTTGATAATTTGAGCAAGAAGTCTAGCAAACGCAACACTATGAGTAGAAAGTAAAGAGGCATGTGACCACCCTTGTTGATGCATTTATCAGTACCATGAAATAATGAAATGGTCCACAACTTGGATATGTGGGTTCACATATATTCCATTGGATTCATTATAAGAATCTAGGAGATTCAAGACTTAACTTTTTTGGAGATGGTCGAATAAATAATTTTCCTTGAGAACAAGTAATACATGAACTATCAGTAGGTAAAAGAATCTTATGGTTCTTTAATTGATGTCCATGTGAATTATCTATATATAATACGACCCATCATTATTGATTCAAGATGCCCAAGTCTATCATGCCAAAGTCTAAAAATCTTTGGATCATGAAACTTTTGATTATTTATAAAATCTATTTCTATTGTTGTATGATACAACCCAGAAGAAAGAGAAGGAAATTTTTCTATTACATGCTTCTGGCATGAAATAGTTGAGATAATGCAAAGAAATTCATATTTATCTTCACTAGATGTTTCAATATGGTATCCATTTTGACGAATATCTTTGAAACAAAGCAATTTTTTTTTTCTGGATTTGCTAGAGTATAAAACATCCTCAATTCATAATTTTGTAACATTTGGTAACATAATATTTATTCTCTGGAAGCCTTCAATCAGATTTGCACAACCTAATATTATATTAACATTAGCTTTAGCCAATATTAAATGAAAGAAATATTTTTCATTTTGTAGAATTGTATGCGTTGTAGCATTATCTACTAAACATTCATCCTCACCATTCACCATAAAAAAATTTATGGTATCCATTGTTATCTTCACACACATATTAAATAAGTTTAATAAACATAACAATATAAGAAATATTCAAATAAAGTGAATAAAACACAATAGAAATTGTTTTATTAGGAAATTAGAAAGTTAAACATCAAACCCTCATAAACACTTGAATTAAAAAATAATAATAAACACTCATTGCAATATAATTTAAACATACCACAACACCAAACTTTAAACACACCATACTTTAAATCACACCAAACTTTAAAACATACCAAACTTCGAAACACACCAAATTTTAAAACACACTTCAAAAATCTGAAACATCTAAATGAATTATATCAATTGGATTTTTAGGATCAATGAAATTTGTTTCAATTTCTTTCACTTTTGTCTTTTTGGATGCTTGGTAAAGATCAACTAGATATTTTGGTGTACGACAGACTTGTGACGAATGTCCTTTCATACCACATCCGTAACAAATATTTTCATGTTTCTTTTGTGGACCTTTTCCCTTATCTTGCTTTTCATTATTGTTATTCCACTTCAAGTGGTTTGATCTGAATGAATTTTTATAACCACCACGACCTTGATTATATTTGTGACCTTGACCACATCTTCTGCCACATCCTTGATTAGCACCACGACTATTAGCTGAGGTACCATTCGCTTCAGGGATTAATCGAACGAGACTGATGGTTCTTCAATAAAAGTTCATTATTTTTTAGTCATTAAAAGACATGAGATTAATTCAGAATATTTTCTAAATTTTCGCTCTCTATATTGCTGCTGCAGGAGCAAGTTCGAGGCATGAAAAGTAGATAATGCCTTTTCTAATATATATGCATCGGTTATTTTTTCTCCACATGATTATAATTGAGAAACAATTTTTAATAATGCATAATTATAGTGACTTATAAATTTTAAATCCTGTAATCGTAAGGGAATCCAGTCATAACGAGTTTTTGGGAATATAACCGTCTTTTGGTGATTGAATCTTTCATTTAGATAATTCCTAACGACTAATGATTTTTTTACTGTTAAGTACTACATTTCAATTGTTCATGAAGATGGTGGCTAAGAAAAATCATCCCCTTAGCATGGTCTTGGATGGATACTTCATTGCCTCCCTTTATAGTATTTCCAAGACTCATGGCATCAAGATGGATTTTAGCATTCAAGACCTAAGATAGATAATTATCCCCTGAGATATCAAGAGCCACAAATTCAAATTTTGCAAGATTCGACATGTCTAAAAAAATATAAATAAAAAAAGATTTTATGTGGTTAAAAAAATAAAAATAAAAATAACAACACCAAAATTCAATAATAATACACCTTTATTCGTTCAGTCTATGTTATAATTGAAACATATTGTAAACATGCAAAATATGAGATCATTTCTATCAAACATTACACTTGATGGCTCTGAATCATATGTTATAAATTATTTGTTTTGAATAACATGCAATAAGATTGCATTTACGTAAGTATATATGAAACAAATACTAAATATAACTATAACAAGGGGCAATATTATAAATTCTTATTTATAGTTGCATATTATTCATTCATACTTATAGTACAAATTTACAATATAAAAAAAAATCATACACTACAAGAATTATGGCTTTTAGCGTCCAAACATTTAGCGTCGAAAAAATCAATTTTAGCGTCGTAATTAAAATTCGACGCTAAATATCAGGATTTTAGCGACGAAAATAATTTTCGACGCCAAATATTCAACTTTTGTTGTCGAAAACTTTGATCGACGCTAAAAGTACAGTTATAGCGTCGAAAAATATTCGACGCTAAATTATTTTACTATTCCAATAATTTTTGGCGCTAAATGTTATACTTTTAGCGTCAAAACTACTAGTCGACGCCAAAAACAAGACATTTAGCGTCGATTATGTGGCGTCGCTAAAGGTTTATGAAGATTCCACCGACAATCCTTTAATCTTTAGCGTCTAAATTTATGTCGACGCTAAAAATCGGACATTTAGAGTCGAAATAATAAATTCGACGCTAAATATAGATTAAAATGCAGAATGCCACCAACCATTCTCCCCCTCTGTTTTTTCTCCCATTCTCTTCATTTTCATCCTCTGAAATCTCAGAATCTTTCCTCTGCAACCTCACAACTCTCCTACAAATTTTCAATAAAATTGTAATCAATTTTCCATAAGGTAAGTCTTCTTTTATATTTCTTTATTATTTTTCAATTTTTATGATTATGTTTATTATATACTTTTTGTTAGTGGTTTATGTTCATATATGTAGATTAAGTTAATTAATTAACTAAATAGAATTTTTCTGTAAACTATTTATTTTATCAACTAAATATATATGTATATGCTTAAATAATTAATTAATGAATTAGTAATGTTGATGAGTGTAATATGATATTTAATAATTATATTATTATATTTAGGTCTTTCGCTTAAATGGATAGAAATTGGATGAGCTCGCTGGATAGATTGAGTGTTGAATATCGTAATGGAGTGTATGAGTTTATGGAAGTCGCAAAGCAACACATTGATGCAGAAGGTCGTGTTCGGTGTCCATGTGCAAATTGTTTGAATAGGAAAAGGAAACGGTTAGATGAAGTTCATAATCATTTATACATGCCAGGAATATCACCAACTTACCGTACGTGGATTTATCACGGTGAGCAGTATCATTCTCAGTCACGGTTTATTGATTCCGGTGAAGGGAGCAGACAATCAACCTGTAAACGATGAGATAACTGATGCTTTGCATGACTTACAAGGTCCACAACTTGGTCATAGTGTCAGTGGTGAGATGCCAGTGTTAAGTGGAAATGATCAAAATTTATTTAGTGAACTACTTGATGAGGCAAAAAAAATTCCATTTGAAGGTGTTGGAATGTCGATCTTGAATTTCGTTGTGAAATTATTACACATTAAAGTGATCAACAGAATGACCAACAAAAGTATTGATATGATGCTAGAGTTATTGGGCCAAATGTGGTGAAAGTCGGTACGTGGTGAAAGTCGGTACAAAGTCCGTGGTACGGGGAAGAAAGTGCCTCAAAAGATATTGTGATATTTCCCTTTAACGCCCAGGCTGCAGAGATTGTTCATGTCACGACACACAGCGACTGACATGATGTGGCATCATGAAAAGAGGATCGGTGCAGAGGGCATACTTAGACATCCTGCGGATGGAACCGAGTGGAAGGAATTTGATGACATGTACCCCCGTTTCGCTGAGGACCCCATTAATGTCAGGTTAGGTCTTGCCTCTGATGGTTTTAACTCATTTGGGAATATGTACAACTCTTCTAGCATGTGGCCCGTTATTATTTTTCCATATAACTTACCTCCATGGAAATGTATGAAGGATCCGTTCATGTTTATGTCATTGCTTATCCCTGGTCCACGTTCCCCTGGTAAAGATATGAATATTTACTTGAGACCATTGATCGAGGAGTTACAAACATTATGGAATGTGGGTGTGTATACCTATGATGCAGCTTCCGAGCAGTATTTTCAGATGCATGCCGCATTATTATGGACCATTAATGATTTTCCAGCTTATGGTTCATTATCTGGATGGAGCACTAAGGGATACATGGCATGTCCAGTTTGTGCGAGTCAAACACCTTCGCAACGATTACGGAATAAAATAGGATACACATGGCCATGAGATTTCTTGAGTTGAGTCATCCTTGGCGGAGGAGTAAATTATTTAACGGTCAACATGAACCTCAGAGTATGCCCAGTCTATTGTCTGGATTCGACATACTTTGCTAACATTAACATCTCAGAGACAGCACACCAGGTAAACATCCTAATAATAGAGATAAAAATCGAAAACGCTTACCTGAAGAGTTGAATTGGACATGAAAAAGTATTTTCTTTGAGTTAGAATATTGGGGGACTCTGAGTTTGCGACATAATTTGGATGTAATGCATATAGAAAAAAACATTTGTGAGAGTTTAGTGGGCACATTATTCAATATTCCGGGTAAGACAAAAGACACTGTAAATGCTAGATTGGACCTACAAGATCTTAGAATTCGTAGTGAATTGCATTTACAAGTCACTTCTCGAGGTCTTATTAAGCCACCTGCTAGTTATGTGCTCACTCAATCAGAGAGAAAATCATTTTGTGATTGGCTGAAAATGGTTAAATTCCCTGATGATTATGCATCGAATATTGGGTGTTGGGTCAGAGATGATACAATAACGGGATTAAAGAGTCACGATTGTCATGTGCTTCTCGAGATTCTCCTTCATGTTGGCATTCGACCTTATCTCCCCCCGAATGTATACGACGTCGTATTTGATCTATGTGGCTTCTTTAAACAATTATGTCAGAGGACATTAACCACAACTGTTATTGACGAACTTGAGCGAGGAATCGTGATAATCCTATGCAAGCTGGAGCGAATTTTGCCACCCGCTTTTTTTGATGTGATGGTACATCTGGCCGTGCATTTACCGGCTGAAGCTAGAAAGGGAGGTCATGTCAATTACATATGGATGTATCCCATTAAGAGGTACTATATATATACAGTTTTAAATATTACATTCTTAAATTTTTAATGTGCATTGAATTTAGTTTTAATGCAAACTTATTGTCATATCCGCAGGGCTTTGGGAGATCACAAACAATATGTGAAAAACAAGGCGCGCCCTGAAGGGTCAATAGCTAAAGCTGTTGTAATATGTGAAGCAATAACATTTTGTTCGATGTACATGCAGAATATTGAAACTCATTTTAATTGTCGAAACTATGATGGAGATGCAAGTAATTCGCAAGATATCACAGTGTTCCGTCAAAATTGCAGACCATTTGGAGCAGTAGGTGTCAAATTACTAACCCTTCAGGAAGTTCAACGTGCGCATTGGTTTATATTGAGTAATTGTGATGAAGTGCAACCGTATTTAACGTAAGTTTTTCTGGTGCATAACCAAATGTATTTTTGCCATACATGAACCTAACTCATTTTTTGTAGGCAACATCTAACAATGCTACAATGTGGTGGTGACCATAACGTTTATGAAACACACAAAAAAGAATTTCCTAAATGGTTTGAGACAACTGTAAGGCCTAACATTTTATATTTATTTTTATCCTAACATTAAATATTTCAGTTTGTTATATTAACACATCTATTTCTCTCATTGTTAGATTAAGAACCAAGTGCAAAATGGTCAATTGGACTCGTCATCCTCGTTGGTTTCTTTGGCTTATGGGCCTCAAAAGCAGGCTTATGAATACAATGGATGCATTGTCAACGGAGTTAGATTTCATACCGAACAGCAAGATGTTACTCATGTGACTCAAAATTATGGAATTGTAGTCCAAGGAGAACACGGCTCAGATCTTATTGACTTCTACGGAGTGTTGCAATCGGTCATTGAGTTGATATACCGACCCAGACGATATATTGTGCTATTCGACTGTAAGTGGTTTGACACAAATGCCAGAAAGAGGAGAATTCAAGTTAGTAATCATCTAACGTCAATTAATGTTCAACGTTTTTGGTACAAGAATGATCCATACATTTTTTGTACCCAAGCACGTTCAGTGATATATATATCTGATCCAAAGTTAGGAACTGGATGAATGGTGGTAGAAAAGTTACAACATATGGGGCATTTGGGACACGCAGGAGAAAGATAGAGTTGACATATCAGATGAAACACAAGAAGTCTCCTGCAACTTCGAAGTTCCTGAACAGATATTTTATGGACCAACTGTCACCGTTTCTGAAAATATCACATTAACACGAGATAGTACAGACGTTGAGATAATTCCTCATTCTGAAGTGAGCGTTGAAGTAGCAAGTGAAGAAGAATTTGACACTGAAGATGACTTCGATTCCAGTCACGAATCCTCAAATACCGAAGATAATAATGATTAATGAAGTTAGTGTATTTTGTGATTGCTGAATAATTTGCTGCTGTTATGGGCAAATTGCTGCGGTTGGAAGGGGCTGTTGATTGTTTGTTGAGTGAGAGAGAGCCAATGAAAACGAAAGGTGAGAGTGTGAGAGGAGAGAGCAGTCTTAGGGTTTGTGTTTTTGTGTCTCGAATGAGAGGGGAGGCTTCCGAGTCTTGTGATACAATAACGAGTTTATTTGTTTGTTGTCGAATGATTGTAATCAAAAGGAAAGAGTCTGTGAGTGCCGTGAGGGACTAGAAGAGCTTAAGGGTTTGGAATTGCATGGCTTATGGTGAATTTGGCGTTGTTTGCTTGTGGCTATGTGAGTGAGAGCTTTGTATATTTTTGTTTGTGATTCTTGTATGTGAGTGAGATTTAGGTGAGCGAGAGAGGGAAGGCGAAGGCCGAGAAAATTCTGATTAACATTAAATTTTGGAATGTGTTTGGTTTGGTTAAGTTTAGTTTGGTTTGGTTTTTTAATATAATGTTCATACATATACTATAAAATGCATGTGTTTGGTTTGGTTCTATTACATTCAAAATACATGAAACTTTTTGTGTTTTTGCAGATGGCACCGGGCAATCGCAGACGGGCTAATGCGACTCCATCTACATCAGCAAGGACAACTGGCCCTGGTGGAGTCTCTGCTAGCACATGTGAGTCCAGTACAGCGAAGGGTCGAGGACGCACCCGTGGCCTAGGGTTGTTTAAGTACATTAAGACTCACGGTCGTATCCGGATTGAGATATCAGATGATGGACACAGTCAAGTCGGACAACATAATTCAGCGTTTAATACAGCCATAGGAGCTGTAACTCGATATGAAGCTCCCCAAAACTACGTTTCTTGGAGAAAGATACCGTGGGAGACGAAAATCAACCAACTATTCTCTTCGCTACTTGTAAGTTTTCGATATTGTTTGTTAGTTAACATTTTTATTTTATACTTATTTTTACTCGGTTGCTATTCATGTAGGAGTGGTTCGACTTCGATCTGACCAAAGTGAATGTCCAACAATATATTGACTACCATATGGGGAAAAGTTATAAAGATTATAGGACAAAAGTCCTGAAACCAATATTCGACGAACATGGACCTTCAGATGCTTCACAACACAAGCCTGATTTTATAGAGGAGCAAGACTGGACATTCTTATGTGAGCTTTGGTCTACCAAAAAACACGAGGTAAATTTTCAAATAAACGGAAATTTATAATTGTCTTTGTTTTCGGTACTTACATTGTTGGTAAATGCAGGATAAATGTCACGCAAATGCGGAAAATCGAAGTCACTTGCGTTTTAACCACCATGGAGGTTCGAAGCCATTTATCCAACATCGTGCCGAACATTCTGAGGTAAATATATCCTAACGTAAAATTTAACAGTTCATTGGTTTTACTAATGTGGAATAATATTGAATTTATTTTCTGTTTATAACAGAGTAACACATGTGAGGTGCAATCATTTCCAGATTTTTTCCGTGTGACGCATTACAATGAGAGAAACAAATGGATAAATGAAGAAGTCGAACGCTGCTATGTAAGTTTCAGTTTTTAAAATAAAATAATTATATATTATATATATTAATTTTTTTCTCAAATTCTAATATTAACTTATTCTTGAAATATAACGAAATGATGGAACTCCAACATCAAACTGAGGAGACATGGTCCGACCCGATACCAGATGAGCAGTTGTCGCAATTGGTTTTCAAGAATCAGACAGCTTGCAACGTTGGCCTTGGCACTCGTAAGAAGCCGACGTCATCTGCATGCAGTACTGTTAATTCGGAAAATGCCTCTCTTCGAGACGAGTTAGCCACCACCCGAGACGAGCTGAAGCAGACTAAGGACGAGCTACAACAGGTCAAGGTGGACCACGAGAAGAAGATGGAGGATCTCCAACAGCAAATGATGGTTTTCCGTCAGATGTTGGAGGCCTCAATCAGTCAGGGTGCATCGGGCTCGAGCGTCCCCCCATCACAGCAGCAATAGATTTTATATTTGGTTTTGTATAAACATTTTGAACAAATAGTTTTAATATAATATGTTTTTTTTCTAAAAAAAAATTGAATATAATAATTATTATTATATTTCGTAATTCTGTTATTAATCAGAAATTTTTTTCAATTAAATTAAATATTAAATCAATTATTTTAGACTAAAAAAAAGTAAATTAATAAATTTTTAAAAAAACAAATTTTTTTTAACTATTAGCGTCGAAACAGTCGATGCAAAATTATTCTTTTGGCGTCGAACATTTCGACGCTACTAGTCACAAGAAAATCGCCGCAGTAAATATACAGATATTACTTTTTTAATATACTCTAGCGTCGAAATGTTTCGACGCTAAAAGTTTAACTTTTAGCGTCGACTTATTTCGTCGCCAAATATAATCTATAGCGTCAGGAAATTTAATTTAGCGTCGAAAAAAATTGGACGCCAAATACAGTCTTTAGCGTCGCAATTATTTAATTCGACGCTAAAAGTTATTCTCGTCGACATTTCAGCGTCCACTTTTTGCGTCTGATTATTTCGACGCTAATAATATTTTGCGTCCAAAATTTGGTTTTTGGCGTCGATTTATTTCGACGCTAAAGGGTATAATTTTTGTAGTGATATAACGAAAAAAATCACTAGATATAAGAAACAATTGTGGCAATAATTTTATATTTACCTGAATGGAGATTCGTGCTGATAACGTAATAGAAAAATATTAAGAATAATACGATGAAAAAGTAAAAGAGAGACAGAGCAAATGAGAGCATAAATTATAGAGAAATTTTATTTATTTCAAAGTGTGTATAAACGAAGAGAATAGCTCTCTTTTTCTAACTACATGATCATAACATAAAAATAAATATTTAATAAAATGGATGATCATGGATTATAATATCTTGGGGGTTATAGATAGATAAATGATTGTTAATGGGGAGACTAATGATTATAAGTTGTGAACATCCACATAATTTTAATTTATTTATAACAATATTGATTGAATTAACTATGATCTAAGACAAATTAGATTCCTAATTTCTTTAGGACGTTTTAATTATAAATATTTTATGTTTTAATTAGATTATTGTTTAGATCGGTGCCCTCCTTATATCTAAGACTATATAAATTACATGTCATCAGAGGCGAAGATGAGAGGTTTTCTGAGAGTAAATTTTGTAATTTTTAAGGGTTTAATTTTTAATTTCATGAGATATTTTTATTATTTATTTAGTATTAACAGTTGAAAAAAAATTGAGAGAGGATCAGCCATACAAGAGGCTTCTCTCTGAAAGGTTTTGGAGTTAGCGCGGAAGCATTCATGTGACTGAAATTTAAAATTTTCTTTCAAAACCACTTTAAGGATCTTAGTTATGTCATTGTTGATGTAAACAAATATATAAATAAATAAAATTCATCCCTATTAATTTTATAGGCTTGCAAATAAATTTTATTTATCAATATAAATTTCCTCCTTGTGTTTTCTCTTATCGTAGTGCATCAATCATTGCATCTCTAGTTGGTATACTAACACTCATCTACAAACTAATTGCTCCCACTTTGAGAATAAAGAAACTATTTTTCTTTTTCTTGGATGTTGAAGTCTTAGAAAGGGATCAAAGAAATAATTTTCTTTGAATCAATCTTAAAACAAATTTGAAATAACCAAAAAGAGGGAGAGAAGGACAAAATTCAGCCAAGGAGAATTAGATTTGAGGAAAGACTTGAGAGGCTTGAAAGTTTGACATTGTTCACACAAGACTTCATATTTTTGAATATCCACTAACAATCAAATACGAAAATGAAGATGGTTATTTATTTGTCCAAAAAAAAAACTCATAAATAGCTACACCATTTCAATTTTCATCCAATTATTAGGACTTTTATTTATAATTTAATTATGAATTTTTGTTATCTGAGCCAAATTAAGTGAGTTTAAAATTTAGAGAAAATAACACTTAACTATCCTCCAAATTTACATAATGATATTTTGGTCCCTGTAAATTTAAAATTATCAGCTTTAGTCCCTATTGTTAATAAATTTAATTAGATTTAACATTGGACTAATTTTGATTTACAAAAATAATATATTACCTTTAATAACATAAATATACATAAGTAATAAAAATATATAATTTCAGTGCAAAAGCATAAAACTTACAAGTAATTAATAAATAATTTAATTTTCATTTTGTAAACAAAAATTCTTTTGAATAAATATTTTATTATTACTGTTTTTTAATATTTAATAAATCTGTTTTATTTAAATATTAATGAAAATAAAATATCAATTTTAATAGTAATTTTTGAATAAAATATTGAACTTAAAATATTAAAAAATAATAATTCATTTTACAGCATACATAAATAACTACTTAAGTCCATAATAGGCGTGGCTTTGTGGTGTAGGGCTCGAGATCTGACCTTCAGGTCCTTAGTTCGAATCTAGGGAGTAAGTTTCTAATAAGAGTCTGGGACAGCCGGGGGTTTTACCTGCTCCGCTTAAGTCCAGAAGGGGTAGTTTGGCGGCGGGGTTTCCCAATTTCAAAAAATTAAAAATAAATAAATAACTACTTAAATATTTACAAATTTCATGCATAATTATATCATTTTGAAATATTAAATTTATTTAGGAAAAATGAGCATAACCCCCTAATATTTGAAAAAAAACTGATCAAAACCCTATAATATTAAAACTAAACAAAACTCTTGTTGTTGTAACAACTCTTTTAAATATTAACTTTATTTATAATTTTTACTATTTTTTCCCCTTATGGAAAACTTAAATACTTAGGAAATACTTCTAAAAAATATTTAAGAAAGATGAATCAAGTAAAATGATATAAAATTAAATACCTTAAACTTTTTATATTTCATTTAATTCAAACATTTTATATTTTCTCTATTATTAATCATTAAGAATATTTAAATCATTTTACTTTTGATTCATATTTCCTAATCATTTAAATTTTCCATAAAGGACAAAATAGTAAAATGATAAATAAGGTTAACATTTAAGATAATTATTATAATAGTCGTGGGTTTATTCAGTTTTTAAAATTATGGGATTTCGATTAGTTTTGTCAAACATTAAATGATTGTCTTAATTTTTCCATTTTATTTATTATGTTTAAAAGTATTAACTTTTTTTAAAAAAATTTTAATCTGTTATATTTTCCGGGTTATTAGAGTCTCTTCCCAAAGTTAATCTTAGTCAATTGTTCCATATAATAATAATAAAATAAAAAAAAATCTCAGTCAATTGTTAAATCTAAATGATTTGTTAAAACGAATGGGTCAAAAAATGACATTTCTAAATTTATAAGGATCAAAGTTTAATTTCATTAATTTAGAAGGTATCGCTTGTCGTTATCTATAAAATTTAATAAACTAGTACGTATATTTTTGGCATCTATCAATTAACACACGTCATATGAATACAAAATGGGGATGCACTAACCATGTAGTGGCCATAAATCCACCAGGATTGATTGTAACCTTCG
Organism: Zanthoxylum bungeanum; assembly: GCA_019454045.1. Classification (NCBI taxonomy): domain Eukaryota; kingdom Viridiplantae; phylum Streptophyta; class Magnoliopsida; order Sapindales; family Rutaceae; genus Zanthoxylum; species Zanthoxylum bungeanum. Next base: position 8,117 of record SKCR01047906.1, on the reverse strand, counting down.
ACAAAATGAATCCATTGAATCTAACACTAAGAGTCGGTTGCGTCAACCCTAATATTAAAACACTCCAATTATATGTATTTTTTATTGTTATCGTTTATAAAATCATAATTTTATATTATTTTTTAAGTTAATTTATATTTTAATATTTATTTCACAATTTATAAATTAATTTATATTATTCGCGCGCAATAGGTAGAGACGTACTAGTTTAAAAAAAAGTTTTCTAAATGTTATTGTTTTCGTCCTTTATTTTTGAAAATGACTGCAGGCTTGAATATCCCCAACCATACGAGGCATATACCATTGCAACTTCACTCATTTTCATTGGGGTGAGTTCAAAAGTGATTTTTTTAAAAAGCACATGAAATTTGTGAGTAGGTGTGTTAAATGTGAATCAAATCAATGATTTAAAATTCGGTCCGATCCAATGATTCAAAATAAGGAGGGTTAAGGATAAGAAATCAGACTGGAGTTTAATCGAGGTTGATGATAAAAAATTTTAAAAATTTATTTTTAAAAAAAACTGCAAGTATATTTATATCAACAACAAAAAAAGTTACAAAACTAACGAAAGCTGCAAAATTTATCTATTTATTCTTTACTACAATCGGCAAACTTTTAACAATTTAAAAATGATCAATAAAATTGAGTAGATTTAGATCAAATGTGAAATAAAATAAGCACCATTCATTTTAGATTTGTTGATGGTATTTTCAGGTCCTATGATATTTAAGCAGTACGACAAAGGTAAAAAGGTAATTCCTTTCTTGGACAAGATCATTAATACCGACCCGACCACATGAGTGAGGGGCCGAGCACTTTACGATCGGCAAACCGACCACTTAAGATCGGATGACCGTGCATTATCAGATCGACATCACCATTCTCAGTTCAAAAGACCATCATTACCGACCTCATGAAGACCGAGAATATGGCGGGATACGCTCTAGAAGATAAGACATCCTATTCTTACGGATAAGAAGATAAGTTATCCTACTGTCATGGGGGAAAAGTTGATAAATCAGTATCCTAATAGAATATAAGAAGTGCATGTAGTTTCAACTAAGGAATCCTTGTAAGAAAAAGTAATCTGATTTCTTCACTATTATAAATAGGAGGGGAAAGTGTAAGTAAATGGATCAGAATCATTACGATCAGACTTGTAAACACAAAACAGAGCAGAGAAGCTTATTTCAGTAATAAAGTATCACCTGTTCTGTGCCCGTGGACGTAGGTTGGATCCGATCCGCCGAACCACGTTAAATCTCTTTGTCGATTGACGTATTTTTCTGTCTTTTGCTAAGTTTGCTTTTGGTTCCCCCATAACCGAACAAATTCACTATTGAGGGAGGATTGTCTCGGGAGTAACATTCCGATATTGCCCTAAGACCAAAATCAGCCGTCAACAGTTGGCGCCGTCTGTGGGGAACTCAACAAGAAGCAGCTCGCGTAGTAAGACGATGGCAGAAGATGGAAATCACCGGTCGTCAGGGAGTTCAACAGTAGAATGGATGGAGAAAATAGAGGAAAATATGAGGAAAGAAAGGGAGAAAAATCAAAACCTGTTAAGTCAATGATGAACAGGTTGGAGAGGATGGAAGTGACGAATAATGAGAGGCTTGAAGCCGGAGCCAGTCGGAGGAGAGGCGAAAAAGCGGAAGGAAAAAGAGTCGCAAATGTGAGTGATGATAATTAACCGAGGAGGAAGGGTCCCTACGGGATGAGGTCCGTAGTAGTAGAAAAAGATTTATAAACGGAGGATACGTGGGAAGAAGAAGAGGGGAGACAATCACCAGACTCTTCCTATGAGGGCCCCCACAACACCAGAATGGGAGATATGAAGGATAGTGAAACTGGACGAGAAATCTCAAGCCATGAGGAACGCCACACCTGGGGTGACAGACGCAAAGAAGGACGCATTAGGCGTCATAGTAACACAGACAGCAGAATAAAATCTTGGTTAAGAAAAGAAATGGCTAAGTGGGGAGCGAACCTCAAAACGGAGACGGGAGATACTCGGGACGACGATGTTGAATCTCCCTTCACAGAAGAAATAGGGTCGGCAAAATTCCCAAGGCGATTCAACATGCCGTCCATGACGCTCTACAAAGGCCACACTGATCCAAAATCCCATATTGAAAGTTTTGTCCTGTTGATGGAGGTCCAAGGAGTAGTAGGGGATGCCGTCTGCAAAGTATTCCCCCTAACCTTGGGCGGGTCTGCCATTCTATGGTTCAGAAGTCTTGCCCGGGAAAGCATCAGTAGCTTCGCTCAACTCAGAAGGTCATTTGTTCGACACTTCAAGGGGGCCTGCGTCCCAAAGAAGACAATTGGGGAATTAAGGCTCATGAAGCAGGGGGACGACGAACCCTGAAGGCGTTCATTGAACGGTACCATAACATGGTGCTCGAGATCGGAGGATATGAGTCACTCGAGGCCTTGGAAAGTTTGAAGGGGGTTTTAAAGGTCGGAAAGTTGTGGACCCACCTGAGGATCCAAGATACACCGGACTATGCCACCGCTCTAGAAACCGCCCGGAAGTTTGTTTCGTTGGAGAATGAAGAGAGAATCTCCCGGAGGGGGACAACCATCAGAGAACGGACAGCGAGAGCGGAAGCTCCTCGCAAACCAGACAGGGAATTCAAAAAACCGCCCCCAAGGCGAAGGGAATTCAAACCGGTACCTCGGGATGACCAGGAAAAAAGGATCTCGACCCGGGTGAACCATGTGGCCAGGGAAGAAGCATACATTCCTCTGAATAGACCACTGGGGCAAATCGTCATGGAAATCCAGGGAAAATGTCTCTTGATAGAACCTGACCTCAGGAGATTCCCGCCAGACAGGAGGAATAATAAATCATATTGCGTGCATCTTAATCTTCGGGGACATACAACGGACGGATGCCAAGACCTACGGGAGTAAATGGAAGACCTGACCCGGAATGAGTATTTGAACAATTACATTAACCATGAAGTTATGGCGGAAAGGCAGAGAGCGCATGGCCGACAGGTGAATGTTATCGCATGGGGAAAAACACTGGCCGGGGACTCTAACCGGTCAAGAAAAAATTATAGCCGGATTCAGGGGTCGGAAGTGTTGAGAACAGAACGGGCCTCGGAAATACAAGGTGGTCGGTCAGTGCCAATAATGTTCACGGATGAGGATGCTCGAGGGGTGAGTTTCCCCCACGATGATGCATTAATAATCAAGGCGACAATCGGTGGTTCTAAGGTAGACAGAATCCTAGTGGATCCCGGGAGTGCGGTGGATATAATCTCCAATGAGGCTTTGGAAGGACTTGGTGTGGAATATATGACTCTAATCGACGATGGGACTCCCCTATACGGCTTCGGACGCTCAACGGTCGTCCCTCTGGGAAGGATACAATTGGCAATGACGATCGGAACCCGTCCCCAGACTCGAACGATTATGATAAATTTCACGGTGGTGGATTGCATGAGCAGTTACCAAGTCATTGTTGGTCGGCCTTTCATGATGAAGACAAAAGTTGCAATGTCTTGCTATTACTTAAAGTTGAAATTCCCAACCCGCGAAGGGATTGGAATTATGTGCGGAAGCCAGAAGGTGGCTCAGAGTTGTTTCGCCACCCTCTCAAGGGAGACCCTTTGCATTGAAGCAGGTACCCGGAAAAGACAAAGGAACGAAGACGAGGAAGAAACAAGTAAAGACCCAGGTCCTCGGCAAAAGAAGGCTGCCCGGCTAGGGGCAGTCGAAGAATTAGAGGTAATGGAACTTTTCGGACCTGGAAAGAATGTAAAAATAGGGAGAGACTTAGACGAGGTCCTGAAGCAGGATCTGCTGAAATGTCTGAAGGAGTACCCAGACGTCTTTGCATGGGGGCACGACGACATGCCCGGGATTAATCCGAAGTTCATCAATCATCGTTTGGCAGTAAGCCCATCACACAAGCCGGTCAAGCAAAAAAGAAGAACCTTTAACCGGGAACGGTGCATGGCAATGGCTGCCGAGGTGGAAAAACTGTTGAAAGCTGGTTTCATCATAGAAGTGAAATACCCGGAGTGGGTATCAAATGTGGTATTAGTAAAGAAATCCAATGGAAAGTGGAGGATGTGTGTGGATTTCACCGACCTCAACAAAGCATGCCCAAAAGACAGCTTCCCACTACCAAACGTAGATCAGTTGGTAGATTCAACGGCCTGCCAGAGACTGCTAAGCTTCATGGATGCCTTCTCGGGATATAACCAGGTCAAGATGCATCCTGAGGATGAGGAGAAGACGACATTTGTTACCGATCAGAGGCTCTACTGTTATAAAGTAATGCCCTTCGGATTGAAAAATGCGGGGGCAACCTTTCAGAGGCTGGTGAACAAGATTTTCAAACCACTCATCGGCACATCGATGCTGGTATATGTTGATGATATGATAACAATGTCTAAAGAGCCGGGGTGTCACGTGGTCGATCTGAAGAAAACCTTTGAATTGCTGAGGAAGCATAATTTAAAGCTCAACCCGGAGAAGTGTGCTTTCGGAGTGGCCTCGGGAAAGTTTTTGGGCTATATGGTAAGCTCTCGGGGCATAGAAGCAAACCCGCAGAAAATCCAAGCCGTTCTGGACTTAAAATCTCCCAGGACGATAAAAGAAGTGCAAAGCCTGACCGGCAGGGTGGCCGCGCTCAATCGATTTATTTCCCGAGCAACTGACAAGTGCCACCCCTTCTTCAAAGTCGTCAAGAAGGCAAAAAAGGAAATCAACTGGACGTTAGAATGCGAGGAGGCCTTCCTACAGTTGAAACAATACCTGACGCAGCCCCCACTTCTAGCAAAGCCGTCCTCGGGTGAGACCTTATACTTATATTTGGCTGTCTCGGAGCATGCAGTAAGTTCGGTATTAGTGCAAGAGGCCAATAAGGTTCAAAGGCCGGTGTATTATGTTAGCAAAGCTTTACTGGATGCTGAGACCAGATATCCAGCACATGAGCTGGTCGCCTTGTCATTAATCACTGCGGCCCGAAAGTTACGACCTTACTTCTAGGCCCACCCTATTAGGGTTTACACCGATTATCCTTTGAGGCAGATTTTGCAAAAACCAGAGGTCTCGGGCAGGTTAATGAAGTGGTCGGTAGAGTTGAGTGAAGACGACATTTCTTACCTCCCGAGGGCAGTGGTAAAAGGGCAGGGCCTAGCAGACTTTGTTGCTGAATTCACAGAACCCCAAATTCTGACCGTGGAGGAAGACATATGGGAGATGTCAGTAGACGGATCCGCCAGCCCACAAGGTAATGGGGCCGGAATCGTGTTGAAGGACGGTAAATGGGAAGAAGTGCTGTTCGCCTTGAGATTCGCCTTCGAGGCCACAAATAATGAGGCAGAGTATGAGGTAATTTTAGCCGGTTTAAGGTTATGCACGGTGATGGGCATCCACGACGTAGTTGTAAGAAGCGACTCACAGCTGGCTGTTCAGCAGCTGAAGGGAGAATTCCAAGCCAGGGAGCCGAGTATGATAGCCTATTTAGCTGAGGTAAAAAGTTTGGTGGGGAAAATGAGGAATGTACGCTTTGAACAAATCGGCCGGGAAAACAACTGTGAAGCAGACTCTTTAGCATGGCTCACATCTTCAATAAAATCAGAAAATCACAGGATAGTCCCTCTAATCTGCCTCCGAGAAAAAAACGTGGTAGAGCTCGAGGTAGAAATATTGGATATGGAAAGCAAATCTTCATGGATACAACCAATCAGGAGATATCTGGAGACCAGGGAGACACCCGAAGATAAAAAGAAAGCCAGAAAGCTGAAATTCAAAAGCACAAAGTTCTCCCTGATCGAAGGGGTACTATACCGAAGGAGCTATACTGTACCCCTTCTGAGATGCTTGGCAGAAGAGGAAGCTGACTATGTGCTCAGGGAAATTCATGCGGGAATCTGTGGGAGTCACGCCGGAGGACAATCAATTGCCTTTAAAGCTTTAAGGCAAGGTTTCTACTGGCCGACCATGCATCAGGACGGTGTGAGGGTAGCCCGAAATGTGAGGGATGCCAGAAGAATGCCAATATCCACCACCAGCCCGCAGAACAGTTGACCACCCTGTCCAGCCCTTGGCCGTTCGCCCAGTGGGGGCTGGATATCATCGGACCGATGCCGAATGGGCGAGGGCAAGCAAATTACGCCATTGTTGCCATAGATTACTTCACCAAATGGGTGGAAGCCGAACCCCTATCCATAATCACAGAGAAGAATGACTACCAAATCACCTTAAGATTCGCCTCACCTGCCCATCCCAAGTCTAACGGGCAGGTAGAGGCGACAAACAAAACCATCAAATCCAATCTTAAAGCTCGGCTCGGAGCCTGCAAGAGCTTATGGGTCGAGGAGTTACCGGAGGTGTTGTGGGCACACCGGACGACCTGTAAAGACTCCACAGGGGAAACTCCGTTTTCATTATCATACGGATGCGAGGCGGTAATTCCAGCAGAGATCGGAATGACTACCCACCGGGTCCGGCATTATAAGGAAGGACAGAATGAAGAACTCATCAAAAGTCATCTCGACCTGATCGAAGAAAAGAGGGAGAAGTCGGCTATGAAGACAGCAGTTTATCAACAAAGGATGGCCCGTTTCTACAACAAAAGAGTTCGGACCCGTGTCTTTCTTCCAGGTGACTTGGTATTACGAAGGGTCACCTTGAACACTCGAAGGCCGGAGGAAGGTTCGCTAGGTGCCAAGTGGGAAGGGCCCTATAGAATTATGGAAGTAGTAAGGCCGGGTGCCTATACTTTGGAACGCCGAGATGTTGAGGAAGTACTTCCAATAGGTTTTTCCTTATTTCTTTTTCTAAACAACCTGACCAGGGTTGGGAGATCAAATAAACCCCCTCCCGAAATATCCCGCAGAGAGTTGTAGGAAGGGCAATAGGTCCCCACGTATGAATAAAATTTTCTTTTAAGAAAACCTTCACTCGATTTTTCAAATCAACTTGAAAGTCATAATCAGTATTCCGGGGACACACTCGACATGGGGGGATGATTTGGGGTCAAAAAAAAAAAACACTCTGGGCAGAAGTACTCCGACCTAACTCATGACATCTTTGAGGATCAGATCAAGGGATAAAGCGCATAAGGGAGCACGCAAAGCCTTTCATAGGAGCGGAAAACTACTATATGACTTAGGGGATATTTCGAGATAGTAATCACGAGGAGGGATGATACCCTCGTGGCGTTTTCTTGCTCCAGTGTTACCGAGCATAAGGAGGAACATTCCCTTAATGTTTCAGACACTCTTTGATCCCAACCTATTTCTTCGATCATTCGGATCCGTGAGAAGCATAGCACGAGGATGGATCATGCCCTCGTAGCGATTGCTTACTCCAGTGTTACCGAGCATAAGGATGAGCATTCCCTTAATGCTTCGGACACTCTTTGATCCCTATTTTGATCGTTTGGATCCGTGAGAAGCATAGCACGAGGATGGATAATACCCTCGTGGCGTTCACTTGCTCCAGTGTTACCGAGCATAAGGAGGAACATTCCCTTAATGTTTCAGACACTCTTTGATCCCTATTTTGATCGTTTGGATCCGTGAGAAGCATAGCACGAGAAAGGATGATACCCTCGTGGCTTTTGTTTGCTCCAGTGTTACGAGCATAAGGAGGAGCATTCTCTTAATGCTTTGGACACTCTTTGATCCCTATTTTGATCGTTTGGATCCGTGAGAAGCATAGCACGAGGAGGGATGATACCCTCGTGGTGTTTGCTTGGTCCAGTGTTACCGAGCATAATGAGGAACATTCCTTTAATGTTTCGGACACTCTTTGATCCTATTTTGATCGTTTGGATCCGTGAGAAGCATAGCACGAGGATGGATGATACCCTCATGGCGTTTGCTTGCTCCAGTGTTACCGAGCATAAGGAGGAACATTCCCTTAATGTTTCAGACACTCTTTGATCCCACCTATTTCTTCGATCATTCGGATCCGTGAGAAGCATAGCATGAGGAGGGATCATGCCCTCGTAACGATTGCTTACTCCAGTGTTACCGAGCATAAGGAGGAGCATTCCTTAATACTTCAGACACTCTTGATCCCTATTTTGATCGTTCGGATCCGTGAGTAGTATAGCACGGGGATGGATTGTGCCCTCGTAG
>SKCR01047905.1:0-40480 GCA_019454045.1 Zanthoxylum bungeanum | reverse complement strand
CTAGATCTGATCATATAGTTGAGCTAGAGCTTTGGAAGACTCATAGTGATGACAACTTCACTCCTCATCTATAATGCTTGCTGCTATGACTCAATAATTCCATCGTCAAAACAATGGATTGGATCCCTATAATATGACGGCAAGTTGCATGATCTTCATCGTCTAAATCTTAGATCGCAGAGATATGAGTTACAGAAGAAGCTCTTTCGTGCTCGCATGTCAGATAGTACATCGTTGAGCACCATGTGTCACAGATGATTGCTGATATTGAGCAGCTGGGACAGATGGGCATTTTTTTTAGGCTGAGACTTCTATAGATTGATCTTACAGTCTTGCTAGACACTTGGAGTGGGTTCATCATGAACTACAATATGATTGAACCAAGACCAAACTCTTGGAGAGTTGATGTCCACACTACGTGAAGAAGAAAAGAGCTCCTAAAGAGCATAAGAAGCGCGAGGCGCACTTCGCTTCAATATATTAGACTCTGAGGGCATGGCCCAAGGCGACTAGAGGGTAAAGAAGAAGAAGAAAAAAAGGCAAGGCCAAATCGTCAAAAATTCTGGGAAGGGTAAGAACAAATCCCAAGATGTATGCCTGCAGTGCAGGAAGCGAGGCACTAGAAAGCTGGACTGCCGCGAGTACAATGAATACATGAAGGAAATCAAAGCGGGCAAGGCACCGGCTTTCAGGTATGTTTCTTATAGAAATAAACATGTCTACTACTAGTAGTTTAAAATTTTGATTTTGAGGATGTCTGTTGTGGTACTCATATATGTACTGATGTGCAGAATCTGCAGAATTAGCAGTAGTTGTGGACAATTATGACCCATAGCATCACTATTTGTACAGAACATGGTGTTGTTGTACAAATTAACTCTGTGACAAAGGAAATTGCTATTTTCTCATTTGTAATTGGATTACCAAGATACATAAATGATAAAAGTCCATATGATTAGTTCTGGATTGAGATGATATGAGACAGTATCAATCCACGAAGGTTTAATCATTAAATATAACTAGTCGTAGTATTATCGAGACTGGACATCGATAATGCGGAACAGACTAGTATTGCACTTGTGCGCGTTGTGGGAGCATAACAACTTAGTTCTCATATATTTAAGTATTGGATACTTATGCAAGTGTAATAAGAGGTTGTGTTTACCGATGGTATGAGAACAACTTCACTCTGGATAGTCCCCTCGGAATTCCATTGGTAGTATGACTATGTGTCTATGGAAGTATGAATCAGGGTAGGTGTATTTGGTCTTAACCTGAGACTTACATCGCTAATACTTGCGACAATTAATATACTTTGGTTTTGGTCGTCCATGGCTTTAACAGGTTCTGTGTACGCCTCTTCTAGGTATATTGAGAATCGTAGTGTATTGGGTTTGATGTCAAGATGGAAGTATCACTTCAGTTATATGGAGATGATGGTCACGTAGGATACGGAACTAGTGCTCTTATATATTGCAGCTATCGGGATAATATGACTAGGTCATGTTTATCCGATTATAGAGACTAGTTACCAGAGATCCGATATGTGCTTGTATGGGGCAGACACAATTCCAGCCCTAGGCCTAGCATGTGATATCCGTTAATGGATCACAATATGCAATACTATGTATACTACGTCTGATATAGATTACATATTCCGTTAGAATATTTCTGGAGAATTGGGTAGGCACAGTGCTTTGCTAAAAGCCAACCATGTCTTGTAAATCGGTAAAAACGTAGTTCTAGGTACGTACGTGTTCGGATAGTCCGACGACCAGATTTACTACCAACATATCCGGGGATCTCATGGGTCGCTTCCCGAAGATTCACCGATGACGTATGACTCGCACATACTTAATATAGGATTAATTAGTAGAGAGAGAAAATTAATCTAGGATTAATTACGAAGATATTTTATCTGGGATAAAATTCTATTTAAAGAGAGAAAACGATTAATTTTGAATTAATCGATTAAATATTATATTCGATATATTAAACGAATTAGATTTCGACGCGAAATTTAAATTATATTTTAATTCGAGCAAACGAGTTAATTTAGAATTAATTCGCTAGCAACTTGAATAGTAATTTTGCTAAGCATAATTATTTAATAAAATTTGATTTAATTACGTCGCAACGGAAAATTCATTAATTCGGAATTAACGAACCCGAGCCCGTGATGTGATTGCAAGCCACTCCAATTTTGAATCAAGTGCGGCCACAAATCACATCGCAAGTCACATCGCAAGTCACTCACATGTCACATCCACTTTTTGAGATGTGTGTCATGTCACCTTTTTGGTGATGGAGGTGGTTTAGAGCAATTAATACTCTTTTCCCTACAAATTGCTTTTGGAAAGCATATACCAAAAGTGTTTTGGACTTTGGTAAAAGACTTGCTAATTGTCTTAGAACAAAAATTACAAAACACATCTCTCTCTCTCTCTTCTTCTTGACCATGGCCGAAAGTTGGCCTTCTCTTTTCTTCTCTATTGCCGTGAGCCTAGGCTCATGGCTTCTTGATTTTGCTTCAAAAATATAGTTGCTAGCACACACAAGGGGTCATTCAAAGGTGATAGGGAAACCAACTCTTGAGCATGGAATCAACACATAAAGCTTGGAGCTTGTAGATCAAAGCAAATGAGCTTGGCTGACTGTTGGAGTTTCTACGGTCCCGAGGATCGAATCAAACATAAAACATAATGCGAATAAAATTGAGAAAGTTGCGGAATACTTACATCGAGCGATTGAGCGATGCGACGAAGACAAAAACATTTATGCCCTTTGAGAAGCTCACGGCAGTGCAGTTTTTCCCTCCTCCTTTTTCGGCTTTGGTCCTCCATGCAAGCTCCAAGCTTGGGATGAAATTATTCCATGCGCACGGGTGGGTTTCCTTATCACCTACGGACGACTCCGGATGTGTGCTAGCACCTTGATTTTGCCACAAAATCTTCACATTACCGATTTACAAGACAAGGTTGGCTTCTAGCAAAGCGTCATGCCTACCCAATTCTCCAGAAACATGCTTACAGGAATAAGCGATTTATATCAGGTGTAGTATACGTAGTATTGCGTATCTCGATCCAGTATCGGATGGTCACGTGCTAGGCCTGGGGTTGGAATTATGTCTACCCCATATGAAGCGCATATCGGATCTCTGGTAACTAGTCTCTATAATCGGATATACATGACCTAGTCATAATATCCCGATAGCTGCAGCATATAAGAGAACAAGTTATGTATCATACGTGATCATCATCTCCACTATAACTGAAGTGATACTTCCATCTCGACATCACATCCAATACACTACGATTCTCAATATACCCAGAAGAGGCGTACACAGAACCGGTTAAAGGCCTGGACAACCAAAACCAAAGCATATTAATTGTCGCAAGTATTAGTAGTGTAAGTCTCAGGTTAAGACCAAATACACATACCCTGAATTCGGACTTCCATAGACACATAGTTATACTGCCAATGAAATTCCGAAGGGGTCTATCCAGAGCGAAGCTGTTTCCCTGACCATCGATAAAACACAACCTCCTATTACATTTTCATGAGTATCCTATACCCAAATATATGAGACTATGACGTTATGCCCTCACAACACGCACAAGTGTAATACTAGTCTTTTACGCATTATCGATGTCCAATCTCGATAATACTTTGACTAGGGATACTTAATGATTTATCCTTCGTGGACTGATACTGTCTCATATCATTCTCAATCAAGGAACTAATCGTAAGTACCTCATATCATTTATACATCTTGGTGATCTAATCACAAATGATAAGAGAACAATCTCATTTGTCACATAGTTAATTTGTACAACAACACCATGATCTGTACAAATAGTGACGCTATGGGTCATAACTGTCCATCAATCTCCCACTTGGCCTATAGCCAGTCACTCTAGTGTCTATCACTCGAACTATGTACGGTTCGCTCAAATTGCTGAGGAAAGGCTTTCGTCAGTGGATTTGCATGATTATCATCTGATGCGATTTATACGATCATCACATCGCCACGATGTATGATCCGATGGAATCAGATGAATAGTGAAAGTATATATCTGGTTTGTTGATGAGACCATTAATTCTTTAGCCTGTGCTGACGCCTAGCTCAGCTGCTAACAGAACTATATCTAATCTAATTAGATTTATTATTGACCCAGATGGCTTCTATTGCTGCCTCAGCTGTAGCAATAACCACGTTTTTGTTGTTTATTCGGTAACAATATCTTGCTTAGAAGATGTCCAGCTCACTGTTCCGTTATTCAAACTTTTTAGTATCGTTGTTACAACTTATAGTCGTTTTATCGATTTAGGAAACTTGCTACAGTGAACCCAATCACTTCAAGTTCTCTTTCTCCATAGTTTAAGACAGCATCCTTAGATCTCTAAGATACTAAAGGATATTCTTAACATCAATCCAGTGACTATCACTTGGATTGGCCCGATTGTGAATCCATATGCTCAGAGCGTATGAGACACCAGGTCGCGTACATTTTTCAATGTACGAGTTCACGGAGAATTTTCATGAAAGCCAAGCTTTAACCGATTGTTTTATTTTGGAGATATCATTTCCAAGAAATGATAAATCATCATTATTTATGACAGCGATTGTCAGTGCGCTCCCACTAACCTCCTTATATACACAAGAATCATTTCGTTTTGAATTAAATCATAAACTATTATGATTACATCAAAACTATAATTCCAATAACCTAATGCTTGCTGCAATCCAAACATGGATTGAATAACCTGCAAACCTTGTTTGCTAGTTTTGGTACGACAAAAATCGACAGTATTTTGTAAACATCCTCCAAAAGGTTTCCGTTAAGGAAAGTGGTTTTGGCATTCAGCTGCCACATTTCATAAATCGACACAATGTTGATAACGATACCTTTCCGCTAAAAGCCTAGCTTTATACGTTGGTATGTTGCGTTCCATGTACGTCTTCCTTGAAGACTTTTATAGTACCATTAGGCACAATGCCTTGTGGTACAACAACTAGTATCCAAACTTTGGTTGTTTACATGGAATCCATTTCGGACTCATGGAACTTTGCCATAAAAGGGAGTCGATACCTTGTATCACTTCCTCATACGTAGTCAGTTGGTATTCCTCAATAAGATTGACATCTTTATGAGGTGAGTTCAGAAACCCATACACAAGGTTGTCTTCTGACTCTCTCCGGCTTACGCAGTTATTGTGTATTCGAAGATTACTGGTATAGTTTCATCCTTGATGAACTATTATATTCCATTCGGAATCGATGCCTGGAACATATTACTATACTCCGATTTTCATCGAATTTTACTATCCTCCCACTTACCACTGCATATAGGTATTCCTTTTAGGAAAACCGCATGGTGAGCAACAATTAAATTGTTCCTTGTGAATTGTATAAGTACTATACTTTGGTATCCCTAGGATAACCTACAATTTGGCACTTATCCAATTTGGGTTTTAGTTGGTATCATCCAAACATATGCCTAGCATACCCAAATTTATAGGAATGAGAAAACCCAGTTTCTTTCCTATTCATATCTAATATAAAATCTGTCAAACAAATTTTTATGGAACCTTATTCTAAATAAGTTATGCACTGTTAATGCTTATCCGTTGAAGGAAATGGTAGCTCAGAGCGACTCATGATTAACCTTTATCATGTCCAACAAAATTGGTTACTCAGTTCGGACACAACACATATTGACGTGTTCCGGGAGGAGTACTCATTGAAAGAATACTATACTCTTCAAGTATTTGAGATACTTATTGCTTAAGTATTTTCCATTACGGTCTTACCGTGACAGTTTTATACTTTAGCCGATCTGTTTGTCTATTTCGTGTCAAAACAATAAAAGTTTCCGATTTCTGTTCCTAAAGAAACACATAACCATAACGAGATGCCACATCTGTAAAGGTCACGAAATATTCATATCCACCTCTAGCCTAGCTAGACATGGGCCCACTTGCTTCACTATGAAATAGGGCTAACAGATCGGTGGCATTTACACTTTTACCAAGTAAATAGTGTTTTAGGCACTTTGCCCAATAAACTAGATTCGTAGACTTTATTTGAATAGTATCAAATATGTCATAGTACCTACTATTCGAAAGTGTGGATATAAGAGTCTTGTTTAATTGTGTCCCCAACAACAATGCCACAATTAAGTCTCTTCTGATCAAATCAGTTTGAGCTATTTGTTTGTTATGTTTTACGTTTGAGATTTATTTATATTCAAAATATAAATTCTGTTATTCACATCTAATGTGTTTATCTCAACATCATCTTTATATAATGAAACACTTAGTGTTCTAGAATATAAAGTTATACCCTAAACGGGTTAAACCCTGATACATAGATAAGGTATCTAGTCAAACTAGTTACATTTTAACAGTTTCCAAATTTAGGTACACACCCGAAGGCTAGTTCTTAAACTTAGGTATCTACAGTTAAAACAATGATTTTCATCCCGTTTCCAATTAGTAGATTAATCTCAATCTGATGTCAGTATCCTGCTCATAGCAAATTCTGAACATCAGTATATATTTATATATCACACTAAGTATTTAAAATCCAATTTTAATACTAGTAGTGAACATATTTCATGACAAACATTTTTGAAGTCGGAGCCTTGCACCGTCTTCAATTCCTTCATGTCTGCTTTGTTCAAACGGCAGTCACTATTAAGTGATCCCATTTGCCACAATTTAGGCAGACATTTTGGGATATGTCTTTTATCTTGCCAGAAGATTATAATGATTTTGCCTTTGCCCTTTTCACACTCCAGAAACCTTTGGCCAAGCTTCGGGTTTCTAAAATATCGAAGTAAAGTGCGCCTTGCGCTACTTGCCTTATTGCAAAATTTGACTTTGTCTCCTTGAGAATAGTCATTAACTCTCCAAGAGTTAATATTGCAATTGAGTACTTCTAAGATCTAAGAATAGATCTATGAAGATCCTTCAATTTCATTATCACACTTTCAGGATCTAATCCTTAGTTCTAATTAAGAAATTAAGGAGTCTACTGCGGACAAGCATAATGTTGGAGTTTCTATAGGTCCCAAGATCAAAACTCAAGCATGAATCATAAGTGAATACAATGACGGAAGTGCGGAATACTTACATCGAGCGGTTGAGCGACGCGGAAGCAACACAAAATATGATTTCTTCACTGGTTTGGGCGTGAGCAGTCCACTGTCACAGCTCACTGCAGATTCGGTTTTCATCATCAAAACAAGCTCAAAGCTTCGTCGTAGTGATTCCCGGCTCATGGGTAAGCTTCCCTATCACCTTCGCATTGATCCCGGAGTGTGCTAGCACTCTTGTTTTGCCACAAAACGCACTTGCTTCCCTCCATTTTTACTTCTTAAATTCGGAAGTTCACTGCCCCTTTAGAAACCAGAAAATGGCGTGAGAGAGGAAGAAGAAGAAGAAGAGAGAGAGGAGGGAAAATGTGTCTCACTGTTTTGTGTGTGTAATTTGTGTATCTAATACACATGAATTTCATTTGAAATTCATTTCACACACATTTGGCTTTAATTGCCAACCACACACATCATCACATCACATCACTCAAGTCACATCAATTAATCAAGTCACATCACTCAAAGTGACAAGTGATTTGACGCTTGATGCGACTAGCGATTTGACGCTTGATTTGACATGCCACTCGAATTCGAAATACGAATGCGCTCGCAAATAATCTCGGGCTCGGATTCGCTAATTCTAAATTAACGAATTTTTTGTTGCATCGTAATTAAATGATTACGCCTAGCGAAATCACTATTCACGTCGCTAACGAATTAATTCTAAATTAATTCGCTCGCCCGAATTAAATCTAATTTTAATTCCGCGTCGAAATCCAATTTCGTTTAATATATCAAATATATTAATTAATCGATTAATTCCAAATTAATCAATCTCTCTCTTTAAATTGATATTTTATCCCAGATAAATATCTCTGTAATTAATCCCAGATTAATTTTCTCTCTCTCTCATTTAATCCCAGATTAATAAAAGTGCGAGTCATACGTCATCGGTGAATCTTTGGGAAGCGACCCATGAGATCCCCGATATTGGCAGTCAAATCGGTCGTCGGACTATCCGAACACGTAAGTACCAAGTACTACGTTTTACTATTTTACTTACAGACAAGGTTGGCTTTTAGCAAAGCACCAAGTCTTCCCAATTCTCCGGACATATTCTTATAAGAATATTTAAGATCTGTATCAAGCGTATTATACCAATTGTATTGTGTATATCGGCCCAGTATCGGATAGTCACGTGCTAGGGCTGGGGCTGGATAAGTGTCTGCCCCTCCGAAGCACATGTCGGATGTCTGGTAACATAGTCTCTATAATCGGATATTCATGACCTGGTCACAATATCCCGATTGGTTGCGCAACACTCAAGAGCACTAGTACCGTATCCTTGCGTGACATCATCTCCACTATGACTGAATTGATACTTCCGTCTTGACATCACACCCAATACACTACGACTCTATGATAAACCCAGAAGTGGTGTACGCAGAACCGGTTAAAGCCCTGTACCACCAAGACCAAAGTCTATCGATTATCGTAAGTATTAGCGATGTAAGTCTCAGGTTAAGACTATACACACCTACCTTGATTTCGGCCTCCCATAGACACATAATCATAATACCAATGGGATTCCGAGGGGTCTATCCAGAGCGAAGCTGTTTCCCGTACCATCGGTGAAACACGACCTCCTATCGCACTTGCATAAGTATCCGATACTTATATATATGAGAACTATGCCGTTGTGCCCTCACAACGCTCACAAGCGCAATACTAGCCTATTCCGCATTATCGATGTCCAGTCTCGATAATACTCCGGCTAGGGATATTTAATGACTAATCCTTCGCGGACTGATACTGTCTCATATCATTCTCAATCCAGGAACTAATCATAGGACCTCTCTAATTTATATATCTATGGTGATCTAATCACAAATGATGAGAGTGCAATTTCCTTGTCACATAGTTAATTTGTACAACAACACCATGATCTGTACAAATAGTGACTCTATGGGTCATATTATCCAACAATCTCCCACTTGGCACATAGCCAGTCACTCGAGTGTCTAACACACCCGAACTATGTACGGTTCGCTCAAATTGCTGAGAAAAGATTTTCGTCAGAGGATTTGCATGATTATCGTCTGACGTGATTTACACGATCATCACATCGCCATGATGTATGATCCGAACGAATCATATGAATATCAAGTATATATCTGGATCGTCGATGAGACCATTAATTCTTTAGCCTGTGTTGATGCCTAGCTCAGCCGCTAACAGAACTATATCTAATCTAATTAGATTTATTATCGATCCAAATGGCTTCTATTGCTGCCTCAGCTACAGCAATAATCCGCATTTGTTGTTTATTCAGCAACAGTTATCTTGCTCGGAATATTTCCAGCTCATTGTCCCATTATTCAAACTTTTATAGTACCGCAGTATTTACCGTTTTGGAAACTTGCAGCAGTGATCCTAGTCACTTCAAGTTCTCCTACACCATAATTTAAGACAACATCTTTAGTTCTCTAAGATACTAACAGATGTTCTTAACTTCAATCCAGTGACTATCACTTGGATTGTCCTTATTGTGACTCCATATGCTCAAAGCGTATGAGACACCAGGTTATGTTACATTATTCATTGTACAATTTCTCAGAGAGTGTTAACAACTCCAAATCTAGCCCAGTAGATCCTTATTCCTTGAATAAAGGTGTTTACGCCAAAGAATTCTACGGATAATTTCTATGAAAGAAATCTATGAAAGCCAAGCTTTCACCAATTGCTTTATTGGGAATTTCACTGTCAGTGCGCTCCCACTAACCTCCTTATATACACAAGAATTATTTCGTTTTGAATTAAATCATAAACCATTATGATTACATCAAAACGTCAGTTCCAAGAACCTTATGCTTGCTTCAATCCAAACATGGATCGAATAACCCAAACCTTGTTTGTCGGTTATACAAAACCGTCAGGATGTTGTAAGAATCCTCCAAAAGGTTTCCTTTTCAGGAAAGCGATTTTCCCGTAAAGCTGTCATATTTCATAAATGAAACACGCAGCTTTAGCAAGCATTATCCAAATGGATTAACCGTGGCAACAGTTAAAAGGTTGAATCGTAATCAACACAATGTTGATAACGATACCTTTCCATCATAAGCCCAGCTTTGTACGTTGGTACATTGCCATCCATGTATGTCTTCCTTGAAGACTTATACAGTACCAATAGGCACAATGCCTTGTGGTACATCAACTAGTATCTAAACTTGTTGATATACATGGAATCCATTTTGAACGTCATGACACTTTGTCATGATAGGGAGTCGATACCTTGTATCACCTCCTCATACGTAGTCAGTTGGAATACCTTAAAAGATTAACATCTTTATGAGGTGAGATCAGAAACCCATACCCTAGGTTGTTTTCTGACTCTCTCTGATCTACGCGGTTCTTGTGTATTCGAAGATTAATGGTATAAATTCATCATTGATGAACTATATGTGTTCCATTAAGGATTTCGTGCCTCGAACAGTATTACTCCAATTTTCATCGAGTATCACCATCCTCCCACTGACCACTGCATATCGGTATTCCTCTTAGGAAAATCGTATGGTGAGCAACAATCATATTGTTCTCATGTGAGATTTATAAGTACTATACTATGGTTTCCTTTAGGATAACAATTTGGCACTTATCCAATTTAGGTTTTAGTTTGGTATTATCCAAACATATGCCTAGCATCCCAAATGGTCAGGAATGAGAAACCCGGTTTCTTTCCTGTTCATATCTAATATGATATTTGTCAAACAAATTATTAATAGAACTTTATTCTAAATAAGTTATTGCACTGTTAATACATATCCTGTTGAAGGAGATAGTAGCTCAGAGCGACTTGTGATAAACCTTATCATGTCCTCATCTGAAAGAATACCGTACTCTTTCATGTACGTATGAAACTTACTGCTTAAGTATTTTCCATTACGGTCTTACCGTGGCGGCATAATACTATAGCCGATCTGTTTGTCTATTTCGTGTCGAAACTCTAAAAGTTTCCGATTTGTGTTCTTCAAAAGAAACACATAACCATAATGCGATGCCACATCCGTAAGGTCACGAAATATTCATATCCGCATCTAGCCTAGCTAGACATGGGCCCACTTGCTTCACTATGAACAAGGGCTTATAGATCGGTGGCATTTACACTATTACCAAGTAAATAGTGTTTTAGGCACATTGCCCATTAAACTATATTCGTAGACTTTATTTGGTTGGAATCAAAACAGTCCGAGTACCCACTCTTCGAAAGTGTGGATATACGAGTCTTGTTCGATTGTGTCCCAGACAACAATGCCATAAATAAGTGTCTACTTGATCAAATCAATTTGAGCTATTTATTTGTCATTTTATATGTTTTGAGATTTTAATTATATTCAAAATATAAATTCTGTTATTCACATCTAATGTGTTTATCTCAGTATCATCTTTATATAATGAAACACTTAGTGTTATAGAATATAAAGGTTTATCCACAATGGATTAAACACTGATATAGAGATAATGTCTATAGTCAAACTAGTTACATTATAACAATTCCTAATTTAAGTACACACCCAAAGGGTAGTTCCTAAACTTAGGTATCTACGGTCGAAACAACGACTTTCGTCCCATTTCCGATTCGCAGAGCAATCTCAGTTTGATGTCAGTATCCTGCTCAAAGCAGATTCTGAACATCAATACATATATTTTATGTACCACACTAAGTATTTAAAATCTAATTTCAATACTAGTTGTGAACATAACTTTGACAAACATTTTTAAAGTCAGAGCCTTGCCCTTTCTTTAATTCCTTCGTGTCTGCCATAAACAAATGGTAGTCACTTTGGTATATGTCAATTATCCTTTTCAATATTTTAGGAACCTTAGGCCAAGCCTTGGGTTTTTAGAATATCGAAACGATGTGCACCTCGTGCTACATGCCCAATTGCAAACTTTGACTTTATCTCCTCTAGAATAGTCAATTAATTCTCCAAGAATTATAAATTGCAATTTTAATACTTCTTAAATCTAAAATTAGATTTATGACAAGTATATTAAATTAAGCATTAAAGTCATCATCACATAAATCTTCCAAAGATTTTATGCTCTACTTATTTTGCTTAATTTTAGGCGTAAGGTATAATAAGTTATTTTATCAAATAAAGTAACCTATTATTTATTCCCAATTTGAAATTAAATCATTTAAAATTATTTAATCCCAGATTATATTTTAAATATCCAACTTTTCAATGTTATCTTGATTACAATAGTCCAACTATTTAATCAACGATTAGTGGTACTATATATATTATAATGATTATAATAGTCCAACTATATAATCAAATATAATCCAAATTAATTAACCTCAATTACATTGATTACTATAATCCAATTATAAAATCAACTGTAAACTGAAATTAATTAATTCAAATATATTGATTAATATAATCCAATTATTATAATCAAGTATAATACGTCCAACTATTTATTAAAACAACAATTTAAATATTAGTCCAACTAACATTTAATTTATATTGACGAATGATATTTGTTTGAGCGTGTATGGCGAGTAATTGAACGAATATTGCAAATTCAATTCTTGCCTCCCACTATTTTTCGTCGAGCCTCTAACCCTCTGTCGAGTACTCGGGAAACCGTGTTTCCTAGTGGGCTAGGATCCCGTTAAATATCACAAAATCTTGACTTTAGCCAACAAATTGTATGATAATTAACTAGGTAGATCTCTAAGATCAATTGGATCCAATCCAATTCCTAGATCCAGTAGGTGGACATCCAAGTCGTAAACATATATCATATATATGCCTATATATCCAATATATACCCTAACCTATTTCCTCTGAATCAACTAGGCCTTGGCTTTGGCACAACAAACCTAGTGATCCCAGTCAAGCGTGGACCCATTGACATGGAAGCTTCTTCGTAATCAATGTCGTTGGACAAGAAGTGGTCTTGACTTTGGCCAACAAACCACAACTTGGACAAGACACCAATATGGAACAAAGCCTCGTGATTCAAACACATCTTCGACAGACAAAGGGCTTGACTTTGGCCAACAACCCAATGCCGTCTCGTATCTTGAGTGAGAATCACTCAATGGAAGGAAAAGACGCATGATATTTGATGAGGGCTTTTCCGCGTGCAAATTGGCAACCAATTTATTATCTTTGTTAAGGTCTCATCATCATACACCCTTAAACATGCATTCTAAACACATAATAAAGCGCATATGATAAAATAATAATGATATGCCGATGGATATTTTACACATTGATCCTAGATCAAATCTCTCACTTTCTCTCTCCCGCTAGCACAAAATTTTCTTCTACCCGTTACACTACACTTCTAAAGAAACCTCATTTACATTGAGGGGAATAGGTGAGAAGAGAATACAAAGAATAGGAGGTGATAAGGCTGGACACGCAGGTCCAATTAATAAATCGAATTTATTACAACAATTTCTAAAATTGCCCCACCCATCTAATATCCATCTGATATACATTATTCATGCATCACAACATGTATTCACTCAAGCATGTTATCAATCAATCTAAATCAATTAATTAATCTTGATAATTAGTGATCATCCAATGTTCAAACAACGATTTGATTTTGTTCGAGTCAAACTCGTTTTTTTTGCGAATAAGTACTTAAAGTACGAATTCCCGAATTAAATTAAACTACACAATTAAATCCAATCAATTTGTATTTAATTCTAATTCACTATTTAATTCCAAATTGAAATAACACACTTTAATAATAAACCCTTTTCGACTTAAATCCAAATTTAATCGCTACGGGTCTCAAAGCCCGATTAATATCCAATATTAATTTAATAAAGTCTAATGGGCTTTTAATTAATTTCTTAAGGCGTGGTCTTTTGGTCAACTCGGGTCAAACCTGCAACCAAAGTCCAATCCGGGATTTACCCCATAAGCCTTTAAATTAATTTTGGCCCATTAGGCCCAATTAAATCACAAAGGTCCATTATGTTTCATTTGGGCTTTATGGATGCGGTTTGGGCCCAATTGGATCCAACCAATTTTGCCTAAAACAAACTTTGTACAACAAAGCCCAATAAGCCCAATAACAACAATTCAAGCTCAATTTCCAAAATGAGCCCAATTAATTAAATACACAATCCAATTTAGCAATTTAATTACCTAAAGTGTATATCATGATTAATCACCCAAATTAACATTTCTAAAACATCAATTCACACAATTAATCATGCTCATTATCATCATCATATGTCCAACACATTTTGATTAAAATCAAACCCATTACATGCTCTTTAAGTCTCGGCAAGGAGAGGATTTTATATCCGATTTGGTTTCAATCCAATTAATCCCACAATCGACATTAAATCAACATCCTAATTGATTCTAACTCATCCAATGAATTAAAAATCAAATTCCAAGACTTTAGGGCTAAGTTACTATTCGGCCAACATAAGCATTTTGGGGAAATTTGTTCCAACATTATTTAATCAAATTGATCCAACCAATCATCAATTAAAATACATTCAAGCATACTTTATCATCCAATTTCATAATTGCATGCTTAAATCAATTTTACCCAATTTCAAGCTTTATGTCATACTTGGCAATTTGGGGATTTTTCGTCCGATTCGAATTCAATCCAATTGATTCCGCAATCGACATCAAATCATATTCCCGAATGATTTCCAACACATCCAATTGTCAAAATAAAAAATCCCAAGACATTAAATCATCATTAATTTTCGGCCAAGGTAGTAATTGGGGAAAAAATGATCCAATCACAATTTGTTGAAATTGACCAAAATCAAGTTTGCCCAAATTTTAGCCCTAACTTTTTCATGCTTTTAACCTAGCTCTTGATGCCATTGTTGGAGTTTCTATAGGTCCCAAGATCAAAACTCAAACATGAATCATAAGTGAATACAACGACGGAAGTGCGGAATACTTACATCGAGCGGTTGAGCGACGCGGGAAGCAACACAAAATCTGATTTCTTCACTGGTTTGGGCGTGAGCAGTCCACTGTCACAGCTCACTGCAGATTCGGTTTTCATCATCAAAACAAGCTCAAAGCTTCGTCGTAGTGATTTCCGGCTCATGGTAAGCTTCCCTATCACCTTCGCATTGATCCCGGAGTGTGCTAGCACTCTTGTTTTTTGCCACAAACGCACTTGCTTCCCTCCATTTTTGCTTCTTAAATTCGGCAGTTCACTGCCCCTTTAGAAACCAGAAAATGGCTTGAGAGAGGAAGAAGAAGAAGAAGAGAGAGAGGAGGGAAAATGTGTCTCACTGTTTTTGTGTGTAATTTGTGTATCTAATACACATGAATTCATTTGAATTCATTTCACACACATTTGGCTTTAATTGCCAACCACACACATCACTCACACATCACTGAAGTCACATCAATTAATCAAGTCACATCACTCAAAGTGACAAGTGATTTGACGCTTGATGCGACTAGCGATTTGACACTTGATTTGACGTGCCGCACTCGAATTCGAAATACGAATGCGCTCGCAAATAATCTCGGGCTCGGATTCGCTAATTCTAAATTAACAAATTTTTCGTTGCGTCGTAATTAAATGATTACGCCTAGCGAAATCACTATTCACGTCGCTAACGAATTAATTCTAAATTAATTCGCTCGCCGAATTAAAATCTAATTTTAATTCCGCGTCGAAATCCAATTTCGTTTAATATATCAATATACTAATTAATCGATTAATTCCAAATTAATCAATCTCTCTCTTTTAATTGATATTTTATCCCAGATAAAATATCTCTGTAATTAATCCCAGATTAATTTTCTCTCATCATATTAATCCCAGATTAATAAAAGTGCGAGTCATACGTCATCGGTGAATCTTTGGGAAGCGACCCATGAGATCCCCGGATATATTGGCAGTCAAATCGGTCGTCGGACTATCCGAACACGTAAGTACCATGTACTACGTTTTACCGATTTACTAGACAAGTTTGGCTTCTAGCAAAGCACCAAGTCTTCCCAATTCTCCGGACATATTCTTATAAGAATATTTAAGATCTGTATCAAGCGTAGTATACCAATTGTATTGTATATATCGGCCCAGTATCGATAGTCACGTGCTAGGGCTGGGGCTGGATAAGTGTCTGCCCCGTCCGAAGCACATGTCGGATGTCTGGTAACATAGTCTCTATAATCGGATATTCATGACCTGGTCACAATATCCCGATTGGTTGCGCAACACTCAAGAGCACTAGTACCGTATCCTGCGTGACATCATCTCCACTATGACTGAAGTGTTACTTCCGTCTTGACATCACACCCAATACACTACGACTCTCTGTATAACCCAGAAGTGGTGTACGCAGAACCGGTTAAAGCCCTGTACCACCAGACCAAAGTCTATCGATTATCGTAAGTATTAGCGATGTAAGTCTCAGGTTAAGACTATACCACCTACCTTGATTACGGCCTCCCATAGACACATAGTCATAATACCAATGGGATTCCGAGGGGTCTATCCAGAGCGAAGCTGTTTCCCGTACCATCGGTGAAACACGCCTCCTATCGCACTTGCATAAGTATCCGATACTTATATATATGAGAACTATGCCGTTGTGCCCTCACAACGCTCACAAGCGCAATACTAGCCTATTCCGCATTATCGATCTCCAGTCTCGATAATACTCCGGCTAGGGATATTTAATGATTAATCCTTCGCGGACTGATACTGTCTCATATCATTCTCAATCCAGGAACTAATCATAGGGACCTCTCTAATTTATATATCTATGGTGATCTAATCACAAATGATGAGAGTGCAATTTCCTTGTCACATAGTTAATTTGTACAACAACACCATGATCTGTACAAAAAGTGACTCTATGGGTCATATTATCCAACACTTAATGGATTAAGCACTTAAGTTATCATTACATGAATCTTCCAAAATCATGCTTTACTATTGCTTAACTCCGGGATTAGCTAATATGTTATTTTATCAAATAAATTAACTTATTAATTTCTAGGACGATCCTAAAACTTTATTCCCAATTTGAAAATTACACCATTTAAATACATTTCCCTAGGATTATGTCTTTATTCTAATAGTCCAACTATTTAATCAATGATTTTGGTACTATTTATTATAATGATTACTATAATCCAATTATATAATCAATTATAATTGAATTGTTTGAATACAGTCCAACTGTTAATTAAAACAACTATTAAATAGAAGAGTATGGAGATAATAGGCTGGACACGCAGGTCCAATTAATTAAATTCCAAATTTATTACAATAATTTCTAAAATTGCCACACCCATCTAATATCCATCAGATATACATTATTCATGCATCGTAACCATGTATTCACACAAGCAAGTTATCAATCAATCTAATCAAATTAATTAATCTGATAATTAATGACCATCCAATGTTCAAACAACGATTTGATTTTGCGCGAGTCAAACTCGTTTTGCGAATAAGTACTCAAAGTACAAATTCTCGAATTAAATAAACTACATAATTAAATCCAATTCAATTTGTATTTAATACTAATTCGCTATTTAATTCCAAATTAAATATTACACTTTATAAATAAACCTTTACGACTTCAATTCCAAATTTAATCGTTACGGGTCTCAAAGCACTATTTATATCCAATATTAATTTAATTAAAGTCCAATGGGCTTTTAATTAATTTCTTTAAGGCATGGACTTTTGGTCAACTCGGGTCAAACCCAATAACCAAAGTCCAATCAAGGAATTACCCCATAAGCCTAGAAATCAATTTAGGCCCAATTAAATTTTAAAGGTCCATTAGTCGCAATTGGGCTTTATGGAAGCGGTTTTGGGCCCAATTGGATCTAACCAATTTAGCCTAAACCTAACTTGGTACAACCAAGCCCAATAAGCCCATTTACAACATTACAAGCCCAAATCCAATTTTAAGCCCAAATAATTAAATTACAAAAAACCAATTTCACAATTTAATTACTCAAAGTGCATTACATAATTAATCACCCAAATTAATATTTCCAAAACATCAATTTACACATTAATCATGCTCTTTAACATTAAATCATGTCCAACACAATTTTAATCAAAAAATCAAACCCAATCATGCTTTCATAGTCTCGGCTTTGGAGGGGATTTTCAAATCAATTCCGAATTCAATCCAATTAAATCCAAATTAACATTAAATCTATTCCCAATTGTTTCCAACTCATCCAATGAATCAAAAAACAAAAATCCAAGACATTTAGGGTTAGTCATCCATTCGGCCAAGCAAAGGATTTTGGGGAAAAATGTTCCAAACAATTTTCTTCCAAATTGATCCAATCAATCTTCAATTAAACATCATTTTAAACTATTCAATCAAACAATTTAACTAAATCATGCTCAAAATCAATTTACCCAAATTTTAACCCTAAGTCCCATTTCATGCTTTTACTCGCTCTGATACCATTGTTGGAGTTTCTACGGTCCCGAGGATCGAATCAAGCATAAAACATAAGTGTGAATACAATCGAGAAAGTTTCGGAATACTTACATTGAACGGTTGAGCGATGCGACGAAGACAAAAACTTTTTCTGCCCTTTGAAAAGCTCACAGCAGTGCAGTTTTTACCTCCTCCATTTTCGGCTTTGGTCCTCCATGAAAGCTCCACGCTTGTGATGAAATGATTCCATACACAGGTGGGTTTCCTTATCACCTACGGATGACTCCGGATGTGTGCTAGCACCTTGATTTTGTAACAAAATCTTCACATTTCCTCTCCTACAACTCTTGGCAGTGGCAGAAACAGAAGAGAGAAAATGGAGCCCTTTTGGGCGTGAGAAAGAGAGAAGAGAAGAAGTGAGAGAGTGTTAGGTTAATTGATGGCAAATGTGTATCTAATACATTATCTTTTTTAATTTCAAAAATCAAAATAAATCATATACAATTAATAAACAATTGTATCCCGGGCTCGGGTTCGCTAATTCCAAATTAACGAATTTTTCGTTGCGTCGTAATTAAATCTAATTTAATTAAATAATCATACCTAGCATAATTACCATTCACGTCGCTAAAGAATTAATTGTAAATTAATTAGTTCGCCCGAATTAAAATCTAATTTTAATTCCGCGTCGAAATCCAATTTCGTATAATATATCGAATATAATTTTATGGATTCAATTCCAAATTAATCATTTTGTCTCTTTAAATGATATTTTATCCCAGATAAAATATCTCCGTAATTAATCCCAGATTAATTGTCTCTCTCATCAATTAATCTCAGATTAATAAAGTGCGAGTCATACGTCATCAGTGAATCTTCGGGAAGCGACCCATAAGATCCCCGAATATGTTGGCAGGAAATGCGGTCGTCGGACTATCCGAACACGTAAGTACCTAGTACTACGTTATTACCGATTTACAAGACATGGTTGGCTTCTAGCAAAGCGCCATGCCTACCCAATTCTCCAGAAACATGCTTACAGGAATAAGCGATCTATATCGGATGGTCACGTGCTAGGCCTGAGGCTGGAATTGTGTCTACCCCGTAAGAAGCACATATCAGATCTCTGGTAACTAGTCTCTATAATCGGATATACATGACCTAGTCATAATATCCCGATAGCTGCAGCATATAAAAGAACAAGTTTCGTATCCTACGTGATCATCATCTCCACTATAACTGAAGTGATACTTCCATCTCGACATCACACCCAATACACTACGATTCTCAATGTACACAGAACCGGTTAAAGCCCTGGACGACCAAAACCAAAGAATATTGATTGTCGCAAGTATTAGCAGTGCAAGTCTCAAGATAAGACCAAATACACCTACCCTGAATTCAGACTTCCATAGACACATATTTATACTACCAATGGAATTCTAAAGGGGTCTATCCAGAGCGAATTTGTTTCCCATACCATCGGTAAAACACAACCTCCTATTACACTTGCATGAGTATCCTATACCCAAATATATGAGAACTATGTCGTTATGCCCTCACAACGCGCACAAGTGTAATACTAGTCTTTTACATATTATCAATGTCCAATCTCGATAATACTCTGACTAGAGATATTTAATGATTTAGCCTTCGTGGACAGATACTGTCTCATATCATTCTCAATCCAGGAACTAATCATAAGGACCTCATATCATTTATACATCTTGGTGATCTAATCACAAATGATGAGAGAGCAATCTGCTTTGTCACATAGTTAATTTGTACAACAACACCATGATCTGTACAAATAGTGACGCTATGGGTCATAACTTTCCAACACGAACAACAC
Organism: Zanthoxylum bungeanum; assembly: GCA_019454045.1. Lineage (NCBI taxonomy): Eukaryota > Viridiplantae > Streptophyta > Magnoliopsida > Sapindales > Rutaceae > Zanthoxylum > Zanthoxylum bungeanum. The sequence goes on along the minus strand of SKCR01047905.1, from coordinate 20,082 downwards.
AAGAAGGAAAACCATGGAGGCTTGGCCGAAACCTCAAGGAAGAAATTTGTGTTGTCTTCGCATCACAAAAGCTGATCAAAGTGAGTATTTCCGCTACTTTACTTTGATGTATTCACACGTTTATATGCTTAATTTGATCTTGGTTTGACCTAGAAAACCCAACAAGCAGGAGACTGGCCTCAGGAGAGATTGACCTCTACGTTGGAAATGGGACACGAGTCACCATTTTGGCACTTTTATTTTGGAACTGCCCTCAGGGTGTTGGCACTTTTATTTTGGAACTGCCCTCAGGGTATGTGCTTAAACTTCACGAATGTTATTATGTACCTAGTTTGACTAGGAATATTATTTATGTATCTATGTTAGCCCAATATGGGTATACTTTTGTATTTAGAAACGCTGGGTATTTTATGTATAAAAATGATATGGATATTTGCACTGCTGATGTAAATAATGGTCTTTATATTTTGAATATAAATCAATCTCAAACATATAATGTAACAAACAAAAGGCTTAAACTAAGTAAGAAAGATGAAACTTATATGTGGCATTGTCGTCTGTGACACATTAACAAGACTTGCATATCCACACTTTTGAAGAGTGGGTACTTGGACGGATTTGATACAAATTCATATGATGTATGCGAATCTTGTTTATTAGGCAAAATGCCTAAATTACCTTATAGCGGTAAAGGTTGCACGTGCCACCGAACTGTTAGCCCTCGTTCATAGTGACGTATGTGGGCCCATGTCTAGCCAGGCTAGAGGTGGATATGAATACTTCGTACCCTTTACGGATGATGCATCGCGTTATGGTTATGTGTATCTTAGGAGACACAAGTCGGAAACCTTTGAGAAATTATAAGAGTTTCGAAACGAAGTAGAAAAACAGAACGACAAAAGTATTAAGACATTACGGTCGGACCATGGTGGCGAATACTTAAGCAATGAGTTTCTTGATTACTTGAAAGAATATGGTATTCTTTCACAGTGGACTCCTCCAGGAACACCGCAATTAGACGGTGTGTCCGAACGGAGAAACCGAACTTTGTTAGACATGGTAAGGTCTATAATGAGTCGCACATAGCTACCTATTTCCTTCTGGGGATATGCATTGAATAGTACAATACTTATTTTGAATAGGGTTCCGTCAAAGTCTGTTCAACAGACTCCGTATGAAATATTGACAGGAAAGAAACTGGGTTTCTCATTCCTGAAGATTTGGGGTTGCTGGGCATACGTCAAACGTTTGGAATGTACCAAACTAGAACCCAAATCAGATAAATGCCTATTTGTAGGATATCATAGGGAAACCAAAGGATATTACTTCTATCACACACAAGAGAAAAAAGTATTTGTTGCTTGTACATGCGGTTTTCCTTGAGAAGGATTTCCTAAATACAGTGGTGGTGGGAGGAAAGTAGAACTAGATGAAAATCGGAGTGATACTATTCCTGGCACAGAATCCTTAACGGAACATGAACAGTTCATCAGGGATGAAACTGTACCACAATCATCGAATACGTAAGAACCGCGTAGGTCGGAGAGGTCATAAAACAACCTGAGAGGTATGGGTTTCTGATATCACCTCATGTGGATATCAATCTTATTGAGGAAGACGAATCGACTACGTATGAGGAAGCGATACAAGGTATCGACTCCGGTTTATGGCAAGATGCCATGAATTCCGAAATGGATTCCATGTACACCAACCAAGTTTGGACACTGGTTGATGCACCAGAAGGCGGAAAGCCTATTGGTTGCAAATGTGTCTTCAATAAGAAGACCGACATGGATGGCAACGTACAAACGTACAAAGCTAGGCTTGTAGCGAAAGGGTATCGTCAACGAAATGGTATCGATTATTATGAAAATTTTTCACCTGTTGCCATGATTAAATCCATTCGGATTATGCTTGCTATTGCTGCATATTTCGATTACGAGATATGGCAGATGGACATCAAAACCGCTTTCCTTAACAGAAACCTTTTGGAGGATTTTTATATGCAACGGCCTGACGGTTTTGATATTGCAAACAAGGTTTCTAAGTTAAATCGATCCATTTATGGATTGAAGCAAGCATCGCATTCTTGGAACCAACGTTTTGATGAGATCAAAAAAGAATATAATTTCGTTCAAAACAAGGATGATCCTTGGTATATAAGAAGGTTAGTTGGAGCGTATTGACATTCATTGTCCTTTACGTTGATGATGTATTGCTTATAGAAATGACATTCCCATGTTAACATCGGTGAAAGCTTGACTTTCATTAAAATTCTCCATGAAGGATCAGGGAGAAGAAGCCCTTATTATATGAATAAAGATCTACCGGGATAGATCTAGAAAGCTGCTTGGACTCTCCCAGAGCATGTACCTTGACAAAGTGTTGAAGAGATTCAACATTGATCAGTCCAAGAGGGGACTGTTGCCACTGTCACATGGCGTCACTCTATCTAAGGACAAGTGTTATAAAACTCAAGATGAGAGAGACAACATGAGTCAGATCTCGTTCGCCTCGGCAGTCGGATCGATCATGTATACCATGATATGTACGCGACCTGATGTCTCGTATGCTTTGAGCATGTGTAGTCGCTATCAGGCCGATCCAGGTGATGGTCACTGGATGGCGGTTAAGAATATCCTTAAGTATCTTAGACGAACTAAGGATGCTTTATTAATCTATGGTGATGGAGAACTTGAGGTAACTGGGAATACCGATGCAAGTTTCCAAACTGATAAAGACGGCTGTAAGTCGCAATCCGGGTACATACTTTGTTTGAATAACGGAGCAGTAAGCTGGAAATCTTCCAAGCAAGAGACTATTGCCGATTCAACAACAGAAGCGGAGTATATTGCTGCAGCTCAAGCAGCAAAAGAGGCAGTTTGGATCCGTAAATTCCTAATTGGATTAGGAGTAGTTCCGTTAGCAGCTGAGCCCGTTCCATTGTATTGTGACAACAATGGGGCTATAGCGCATGCTAAGGAACCACAGTCTCATCAATGATCCAAGCATGTTCTTCGACGTTTCCATCTTATTCGTGATATCATACATCGTGGCGATGTGAAGATCGAGAAGGTCGGATCAGAGGACAACATTGCATATCCGTTGACGAAAGTTGTTCCTCAGGAAACGTTTGAGCGACATGTACATAGTTCAGGTGTTAGATGCTTTAGTGACTGAGTATAGGCCAAATGGGAGATTGTTGGACAATTATGACCCATAGCGTCACTATTTGTAAAAGACCTTATGGTTTTTGTACAAATTAACTATGTGACAATGGAAATTGCATTTTATCATTTTGTAATTTGATTACTTAAATATATAAATGATAAAAGTCATTATGATTAGTTCCAGATTATTAGATATGAGACAATATCAATCCATAAAGGTTTAATCATTATATATCCCTAGTAGTAGTATTATCGAGACTGGTCATCGATAATGCGGAATAGACTAGTATTGCACTTGTGCGTGTTATGGAAGCGTACAAGCATAGTTCTCATATATTTAAGTATTGGATAATTATGCAAGTGTGATAGGAGGTTGTGTTTACCGATGGTACGGAAACAGCTTCGCTCTGGATAGACCCCTCGGAATTCCATTGGTAGTATGACTATGTGTCTATGGAAATCCGAATCAGGGTAGGTCTATTTGGTCTTTACCTGAGACTTGCATCGCTAGTACATGCGACAATCAATACGCTTTGGTTTTGGTCGTCCAGGACTTTAACAGGTTCTGTGTATGCCTCTTCTGGGTTTATTGAGAATCGTAGTGTATTGGGTGTGATGTCAAGACTGAAGTATCACTTCAGTCATATGGAGATGATGATCACGCATGGATATAGAACTGGTACTCTAATGGGTTGCAACCATCGGGATAATATGACAAGGTCATGATTATCTGATTAAAGATACTAGTTGCTTGTGCTCCGATATATGCTTCGTACGGGGCAGACATTATTCCAGCCTCAGGCCTTGCATTTGACATCTGATACTGGATCGCAATATGCAATACTACGTATACTACACCTGACATAGATTATATATTCCTTTAAGAATATTTCTGGAGAATTGGGTAGGCATGGTGCTTTGCTAGAATCCAACCATGTCTCGTAAATCGGTAAAAATGTGGTACGAGGTACGCACGTGTTCGGATAGTCCGATGACCAGATTTACTGCCAACAAATGTAGGGATCTCATGGGTCGCTTCCTGAAGATTCACCAATGACGTATGATTCAATCATAATTAATCTAGGATTAATTACGGAGAGATTTTATCTGGGATAAAATACTATTTGTAGAGAGAGAACGATTAATTTGGAATTAATCGATAAAATAATATATTCGATATATTAAATGGAATTAGATTTCATAATGGAATTAAAATTAGATTTTAATTCGGGCAAATGAATTAATTTAGAATTAATTCGCGAGCGACGTGAATAGTACTTTTGCTAGGCATAATTATTCAATTAAATTTGATTTAATTACGTCGCAATGGAAAAATCGTTAATTTGGAATAAAGGAACCCGAGACTGGGATGTGTTCGCGGGCCCACTCGGATTTTGAATTAAGTGGGGCCCACAAGTCACATCACCTAGTCATTTAATCAACTTTTTGATGATGGGTTTTGGTGGGTTGTTGGTGACTTGTCCAACACACCAAGTTGGTGAGATGAAAGACATATACCAAATATTGGTTTTGGTATATCATTAATTTGATTTTGGAAAGCAAAGTTAAGTTAACAAAAATTCATCTCTCTTCCAATGCCACTCTCGCTCTCCAAAAAGCTCTCATTGTCGTGAGCTTCACAAGGAGAAATATAATGTTTGTTTCAAATTTTCAAGAGCTAGCACTCACAAGGAATCATATAAGGTGATAGGGAAACCATTCCTAAGAGCTTAGAATCTCAAATCTCGAAGCTTGGAGCTTGGATTCATCAATCAAATAGGAGCTTGGAGGATATTCTCAAAGAAAATTTTTGTTTAGAACGCATCCTACAACCGTTATTTGTAATTATGTTTCCGCCATTCTTACTTCTTGTATTCACATGTTTCATGCTTATTATGATCTTGGGATGACCTTAGAAACCCAACACTTGGATCGTTGATGAGACCGTAATTCTTTAGCCTGTGCTATAGCCTAGCTCAACTGCTAACAGAACAACTTCCTAATCTAATTAGGAATTTTATAGATCCAAAATGCTTCTTCTGCTGCCTCAGCTGCAGTAATGTGTTCCGCTTTTGTGGTTGAATCTGCAACAGTATCTTTCTTGGAAGATTTCCAGCTCACTGTTCCGTTGTTCAAACAAAATACGTACCTTTATTGCGACTTACAATCGCCATTATCGGTTTGGAAACTTGCAACGGTGAACCTAGTCAATTTATTTTATCCTTCTCAATGTTTTAAGAATGCATCCAGTGACTATCACCTGGATCGGCCTAATTGTGACTCCACATGCTTAAAGTATATGAGACACCAGGTCGCGTACATATCTTTCAATGTACGAGTTCTCGAAGAGTGCCAAAAACTTTTAGATCTATCCCAATAGATCCTTATTCCTAGAATAAAGGTTGCATCTCCCAAGTATTCCATGGAGAATTTTAATGAAAGCCAAGCTTTCACTGATTGTTAACATGGGAATGTTATTTCCAAGAAATAATACATCATTAATGTATAGGACATCCAATGTCAGTGCGCTCCCACTAACCTTCTTATATACACAAGAATCATCTTCGTTATGAATGAAATCATATACCATTATGATCTCATCAAAAATATTGGTTCCAAAACACAATGCTTGCTTCAATCCATAAATGGATCGATTTAACTTGCAAACCTTATTTACATATTTCGGCACGATAAAACCTTCAAGATGTTGTATAAAACATCCTCCAAAAGGTTTCCATTAAGGAAAGCGGTTTTGACGACTATTTGCCATATTTCATTATGAAATATGCAGCAATAGCAAGCATTATCCGAATGGTTTTAATCATGGCAACGGGTAAAAGATGTCGTCATAATCGACCCCATGTTTATGACGATACCCTTTCACCACAAGCATAGCTTTGTACGTTTGTATGTTGCCATCCATGTTTGTCTTCACCATGAAAACCTATCTGTTACCAATAGGCACAATGCCTTCTGGTATATCAAACAGTGTCCAAACGTGGTTGGTATACATGGAATCCATTTCGGACTTCATAGCACTTTGCCATATAGCGGAGTCAATACCTCGTATCAGTTCCTCATACGTAGTCGGTTCAGTATCTTCAAAAAGACTAATGTCTATATGAGGTGAGATCAGAAATCCATACCTCCCAGGTTGTTTTCTGACTCTCTCTGACTTACGCGTTTTTGTGTATTCGAAGATTATTGGTATAGTTTCATCCCTGATGAACTGTTGGTGTTTCGTGAGGACTCGGTTCCTGGAACAATATTACTCTGATTTTCATCGAGTTTTACTTTCCTCCCACTTATCACTGTATTTAGGTATTCCTCTTAGGAAAACCGCATGGAGATCAACAATTACATTGTTCTCTTATGAGTTGTATAAGTACTATACTTGGTTTCCCTAGGACAACCTACAAATTGGCACTTATCCGATTTGGGTTCTAGTTTGGTACCATCCAAACATTTAGCGTATGCCCAACATTCCAAAATCTTCAGGAATGATAAACCTGGTTTCTTTCCTGTTCATATCTAATATGAAGTATGTCTAACAGATTTTTCATAGAACCTTATTCAAAATATGTATTGCAATATTTAATGCGTATCCCTTGAAGGAAATTGGTAGCTCAAAGCGACTCATCATTAACCTTACCATGTCCAACAAAGTTCGGTTTCTCTTGTTTGGACACACAGTCAAAATGAGGTGTCCCAATAGGAGTCCACTGTGAAAGAATACCATACTCTTTCAAGTAATATTGAAACTCATATGTTTAAGTATTTTACACTATGGTCCGACCGTAATATTTTTAATACTTTTACCGATCTATTTTCTTACTTCGTGTCGAAACTCTTTGAATTACTCAAAAGTTCCTGACTTATGTTTCATAAGATACACATAACCGTAAGGCGATGCCACATCCGTAAAGGTTACGAAGTATTTATATCCACCTCTAGCCTAGCTAGACATGGGCCCACTTATGTCACTATGAACGAGGGCTAACAGATCGGTGGCACATACAGCCTTTACCACTAAAAGGCGTTTTAGGCACTTTGCCTAATGAACAAGATTCGTAGACGTCATATGATTGAGAATCAAATCTGTCCAAGTATACACTCTTTGAAAGTGTGGATATACGAGTCTTGTTTAATGTGTCCCAGACAACAATGCCACAAATAAGTCTCATCTGATTAATTCAGTTTGAGCCATTTGTTGTCATCTTCTATGTTTGAGATTTGTTTATATTCAAAATATAAGTACTGTTATTCACATCTAATATGTATATCTCAATATCATCTTTATAAACAAAACACTTAGTGTTCATGACATAAAGGTATACCCGCAACGGGTTAAACTAGATATAGAGATAATGTTTCTAGTCAAACTAGGTACATTATAACAGTTTCCTAATTTAAGTACATGCCCAAAGGGCAGTTCCAAAACTTAGGTTTCTATGACCAAAAAAATGACTCATTTCTTGTTTCTGATTCAAAGGTCGATCTCATCTGAAACCAGTATCATGTTCCTCAGTAGATGCCGCACATCAGTACATATATATGTACCACATCCAGTATTAAAATCCAATTTTAAAACCAGTAGTGGATATGTTTATAACAAACATGGTTGAAGTCGGAGCCTTGCTCGCCTTCACTTCCTTAATGTCTGCCTTGTCCATACGGAAGTCACGCTTCCAGTGTCCTTGTTTGCCATAATTTAGGCAGACATCTTGGGATATGCCCATTGTCTTCCCAGAAGACTGTGATGAATTTTCCTTTGCCCTTTTTTTCACAGCCCCAGAAGCCTTCGGCCAAGCCTTGGCCTTCTGGGATGTCGATGTAAGATGCGCCTTGAGCTTCTTGCCTGTTTGGAAGCTCTGGCTTTGCCTTCTTGAGCATAGCCATTAACTATCGAAGAGTTTTCTCTTGGTTAATTATGAACCCGCCCCAGCATTCGAGCAGAGACTGTAAGATCAAATCTATAGAAGTCTCGGCCTCGTAGGTAATGCCCAGTAACCTAGATATTTGATGTCAGTAATCATCTGCGACACCTAGTGCTCGACAGATGTACCTGTTGGGTTTTCCTAGAACATGCCAAGGATCTATCAAGTATAAAATTGTGTGAATTACCAAAGTAAGTTGCGGAAATATACTCACTTTGATCGGCTAAGGGATGTAGAGAATACAAAAATTTTGCTCCTTAGTGTAGTGCTCCAAGCTCTTCTTTGATTGTATGTTGAGATCCAAGCTAGAACTTTGAATTCCAAACTCAATGGGAAAGTTTCCCTAACACATTTGTTTGACCTTTGAATGTGCTAGCAAAGAAGAAAATTTGCAACAAATTTTCTAAGAGAATAGGAGAAGTTTCGGATTATGGTAGGGAGAGAGATAAGTTCTTTTGTTTTTGTGTGTTATGTAATTGTTTTCCAAAAATCAAATTCCATATACCAAAATCCAATTAGGTAAAGTTCAATCACACATCAAAAACTAAATTAAGCTTGTGTAAGAAACAAGCCATCACCTACTAACAACTTCCATCAACATAAAATGATGAGATTGACTAGTGATGTTACTTGATGTGGGCCCCACTTAATTCAAAATCTGAGTGGGCCCGCAAAACACATATCGAGCTCGGGTTCGTTAATTCCTAATTAATGAATTTTCTATTGCGACTTAATTAAATCAAAATTAATTAAATAATTATGCCTAGCAAAATTAGTATTAAAGTCGCTTACGAATTAATTCTAAATTAATTCGTTTGCCCAAATTAAAATCCAATTTTAATTCCGCTTCGAAATCTAATTTCATTTATTATATCGAATATTATTTTAATCCATTAATCCAAATTAATCGTTCTCTCTCTTCTATTCGAATTTTATCCCAGATAAATTCTCTCCGCAATTAATCCTAGATTAATTTTCTCTCTCTAATAATTATTCTCAGATTAATTCTGATCTAGTCAAACGTCATCGATGTATCTTCGGGAAGTGACCTATGAGATCCATGGATATATTGGCAGTAAATCCGGTCATCGAACTATCCGAATTTATGCGTACCCAGTACCACATTCTTACCGATTTACAAGACATGGTTGGCTTCTAGCAAAGCACCGTGCCTACCCAATTCTCCAGAAATATTCTTTTAAGGAATATGTAATCTTTGTTAGGCGTAGTATACGTAGTATTGCGTATTACGATCCAGTATCGATATCACATGCTAGGCCTAAGGCTGGAATTGTGTCTACCCCGTACGAAGCATATATCGGATCTCTGGTAACTAGTCTCCATAATAGGATAATCATGACCTAGTCATATTATTTTGATGACTGCAATAATTTAGAGTACTAGTTCTGTATCCTACGTGATCATCATCTCCATATGACTGAAGTGATACTTCAATCTTGACATCACACCCAATACACTACGATTATCAGTATACCAGAAGAGGCAAACACAGAACCTGTTAAAGCTCCAGACGACCAAAACCAAAGTATACTGATTGTCGCAAGTATTAGCGATGCAAGTCTCAGGTTAAGACCAAATACACCTACCCTGATTCGGATTCCCATAGACAGATAGTCATACTACCAATGGGATTCCGAGGGGTCTATCTAGAGCGAAGCTATTTCCGTACCATCGGTAAATAGAACCTCCTATTACACTTGCATGAGTATCAAATACCCAAATATATGAGAACTATGTCGTTATGCTTCCATAACACGCACAAGTGTAATACTAGCCTATTCCGTATTATCGATGTCCAGTCTCGATAATACTACGACTAGGGATATTTAATGATTAAACCTTAGTGGATTAATATTGTCTCATATCTAATTAATCTGGTACTAATAATATAGAATTTTATCATTTATATATCTTGGTAATTTAATTACAAATGATAAAAGAGCAATTTCCTTTGTTACATAGTTAATTTGTGCAACAACACCATGTTCTGTACAAATAGTGATATTATGGGTCATAATTGTCCAACAATCTCCCACTTGGCCTATAGCCAATCACTCAAGTTTCCTACACCTGAACTATGTACGGGTCGCTCAAACTTCTTCTGAGAAACAGTTTTCATCAACGGATTTGCAATGTTATCATCTGATGCGTTTATTCGATCATCAAATCACCACGATGTATGATCTGATGAATCAGATGAAATAGTCCAAGTATATATACTTGGATCGTGATGATGAGACCACAGTTCCTTACATTACGTTATAGCCCAGCTCAGCTACTAACAGAACTACTACTAATCCAATTAGGATTATATAGATCCAAAATGCTTCTTTTGCTGCCTCAGCTGCAACAATGTTCTGCTTTTGTTATTTATTCGGCAACAGTATCTTGCTTGGAAGATTTCCAGCTCACTGTTTCGTTATTCAAACTAAATATGTACCTTTATTTCGACTTAAAGTCATCTTTATCGGTTTTGGAAACTTGCAGCTGTGAACCTAGTCACCTCAAGTTCTCCTTTACCAATATTTCCAGAAAGCATCCTTAGTTCGTCCAAGATACTCAATGATGTTCTTTACATTAATCCAGTGACCATCACCTGGATCGGCCTTATAGCGTCTACATATGTTGGGTTCTCTTATAATATGCCAAGGATCTATTAAGCATAAAATTGTGTGAATTAACAAGGTTTGTTGCGAAAATATACTCACTTTGATCGGCTAAGGGATGTAGGGAATACAAAAATTTCCAACCTTTGTGTAGTGCTCCAAGCTCCTATTCGTATGAATGATTTAGCTCCAAGCTATGATCTTTGAATTCCAAACTCAATGGGATAGTTTCCCTATCACCTTTGTATGACTCCTTTAATGTGCTAGCATTCAAGATTTTTGAATCAAAAATAATTAACATGAACCCTAGGTTCACGCCTAATTGAGAGAAAAATAAGGGGAGAGTTTCGGCTTTGCCTTAGGGAGAAAAAGAGAAGTTGTTTTCAATTTTTGTGTGTGTGTAATTGATTTCTAAAATCAATATTTTGATATACCAAATCCAAGATTTGGTATTTGTCATTCAATAAAGTGAATAACAAACATAAAGTGTGTACAGATTGGTTGGAGTAAAAACAAGCAAGATTGATTTACACTCCATCACCAACAACTTCCATCACATGTCACAAGTGTGATGTAAGTCAAGTGGGTCCCACCACTTGTAAATTATGAATTTACGTCGAACAATCTCAACGTGCAACTTCGCTCGGGCTCGGGTTCATTAATTCCAAATTAACGAATTTTTCGTTGCGACGTTAATTAAAAAATTAAAGTCGCTTACGAATTAATTCTAAATTAATTTGTTCGCCCGAATTAAAATCTAATTTTAATTCCGCTATGAAATCTAATTTAATTTAATATATCGAATATATTATTTTAATTGATTAATTCCAAATTAATCATTCTCTCTCTTCTATTCGAACTATCCGAACACGTGTGTACCTCGTACCACGTTCTTACCGATTTACAAGACATGGTTGGCTTCTAGCAAAGCACCGTGCCTACCCAATTATCCAGAATATTCTTTTAAGGAATATGTAATCTTTGTCAGGCGTAGTATATGTAGTATTGTGTATTACGATCCAGTATCGAAATCACATGCTAGGCCTAGGGCTGGAATTGTGTCTGCCCCGTACGAAGCATATACCAGATCTCTGGTAAATAGTCTCTATAATCGGATAATCATGACCTAGTTATATTGTCCAGATGACTACAGTACTTAAGAGTACTCATTTCATATCCTGTGTGATCATCATTTCCAACTGAAGTGATACTTCCATCTTGACATCACACCCAATACACTACGATTCTCAGTATACCCAGAAGAGGCGTACAGAGAACCTGTTAAAGTCTCGGACAACCAAAACCAAAGTGTACTGATTGTCGCAAGTATTAGCGATGCAAGTCTCAAGTTAAGACCAAATACATCTACCGTGATTCGGATTCCCTGTGGGACACAAAAACTGGGCGACGCATGCTGCTCTAGGCTCGCGGCCTAGTTGGGAGTACGGAGTAGTCCGCGGGGGACTAAACCAGATAATAATGGAGTCGCCACCCGGTGTGAACCGGGACAAAGATTTAAGGCCGCACTCACCCCTCGCAAGGGAAGACCTCAAACCGTTGGGTTCGGAATGGTCCCTTACTTATGCCACTTGTATTGAAATGATTTGTTCAATAATTTAACCAAGCCTAAGCAACATTTATTTCCAAGGATAATTTACTCCTAAGTTCGCATGCATAAGTACAAGGCTCATATCTAAGTTTGCATATAACTTATGTCTGAATTTGCATACAACCTATTTATATATAATCTATGTCCCAATTTGCATGCATAAAGATGAATTGAAATACGGAAAGCATACAATGTCATAAGCACATTACATTTGATCATAGGCATACTAGTAGATAATAATTGTACAATCATGCATGAAAGTAAATCAGAATAACGGCAAACATATAACTGTATGAACATGTTGAATGTGTTAGTGCGGCGTTCTGAAACACGTTCGAACAGGGTTACAGCAGTGACCTCCAAAATGCAGTAACAACATGACACATACGTGAACGGATGAATATATGACACCTAATAAATAATAACGAGCTAAAAGGCGCGACAAAGCATCATGGTAAATGATTTTAACCCCTCGACATAGAGGACCTTTAATCCAACTTACTAAGCCCATGCGCTAATAACATAATGCATATAAAAATAAAGACAACAATATCAGACTTTGTATACCCAATTGAACACATCTTACATTCAACCGAATATACGTCATTCGACGCGGCGAAGCATCGTGGTAAAGGATTTTAACCCCCCGAAATGAAGGACCTTTTATCCAACTTACTAAGCCCATGCGCTAATAACATAATGCATATAAAAATAAAGACAACAATATCGGATTTTGTATACCCGATTGAACACATCTTACATTCAACCGAATATACATCATCCGGCGCGACAAAGCATCGTGGTAAAGGATTTTACCCCTCTAAATGGAGGACCTCTAATCCAACTTACTAAGCCCATGCGCTAATAACATAATGCATATAAAAATAAAGAAAACAATATCGAACTTTGTATACCCGATTGAACACATCTTACATTAAACCGAATATACGTCATCCGGCGCGGCGAAGCATCGTGGTAAAGGATTTTAACCCCCCAAAATGGAGGACCTTTAATCCAACTTACTAAGCCAATGCGCTAATAACATAATGTATATAAAAATAAAGACAACAATATCGGACTTTGTATACCCGATTGAACACATCTTACATTCTACCGAATATACATCATCCGGCGGGGCAAAGCATCGTGGTAAAGAATTTTAACCCCTCAAAATGGAGGACCTTTAATCCAACTTACTAAGCCCATGCGTTTTATCTCATCATTACACAAACAAATAACATCCAGAAATTAAATAACTGATAATAAACAAACAAAACAACATAAAACAAAATATGCATCGTTTACTCAAGTGGTACGTGGAGTTGTATCCCAAGTACAGACTGCACTACCGTCCATTCAGATTCGGCTATGGAATTTATGTCTGGGTTTCCATCTTATATACCACAAGAGGTGACATATTTTCCATTGTATTCAAGGGCCACAACACACATCATTTCACAATAATCATGCATTGTCTATCTATTCAAAGGCCACAAAATGCATCATTTCACAATAATCATGTGAATAAAACTCAATAAATAATAAAATATGAATAAAGATGGATATAAAAAGTGCCCTCAGGTCTGTGGGACACAGAAACTGGACGACGCATGTTGTTATAGGCTCGCAGCCTAGTGGGGAGTACGTAGTAGCCACGGGGGACTAAACCAGAGAATAATGGAGTCGCCACCCGGTGTGAACCGGGAAAATGAGATTTAAGGCCGCACTCACCCCTCGCAAGGGAAGACCTCAAACTGTTAGGTTCAAAATGGTCCCTTACTTATGTCACTTGTAATGAAAGGATTTGTGTAATAATTTAATCAAGCTTAAGTAACACTTATTTCCAAGAGTGTCATGCTTCTAAGTTCACATGCATACATCAACAAGTTCATCTAAATTTACATGTAACACATATCCGAATTTGCATACATAAGTATTAACATACGACAAGCATACAAGTTAATAAACACATTACACTCATACATGTGGGGAATACAGATGAACGAAACCTACACAATCTTGCATAATGCATAGAACAATCAGGTTCATCATACGAAGGAATAGCTACTAGGGACAATTATGTACGAAATCTGATGAAAATAACTCAGTTCAGTGGGTGCGCATTCATGTAGCATTTGAGAATGCGTTCGAATGGTAAACAGAAGGTTCGCATTCGTATAGCGTTCGAGAACGCGTTCGAATGGAGCCTGACCTGGTGCATGAAACACTAAGAAGATGCGTGCGCGTTCTCGTAGCGTTTGATAACGCGTTCGAATGGTAAACAGAAGGTTCATGTTCGTATAACATTCGAGAACGCATTCGAACGGAACCAGACCTGATGCATGATGGAACTAAGAAAATGCGTGCGCGTTCATGTAGCGTTCGAGAATGCGTTCGAACGGTAAATAGAAGGTTCACGTTCGTGTGGCATTCGATAACGCGTTCAAACAAAACCAAACTTGTTGCATGCAACACATTCATAGACAAACAAATCCACAATGTGGGACCTCACGTATCCGATTGAACTCATCTTATATCTAATCGAATATACACCAACCGGCGCGACAAAGCATCGTGGTAAAGGATTTTAACCCCTATAAATAGGTGACCTTTAATCTGACTTACTAAGCCCATGCGCTCGATCGCATCATGCATACAAAGAATAAGACAATAATATCAAACTTAGTATGCCCGATTGGACATATCTTACATCCAACCGAACACACATCAACCGGCGCGGCAAAGCATCGTGGTAAAGGATTTTAACCCCTCCAAATAGGGGACCTTTAATCCGACTTAATAAGCCCATGCACGCGATCGCATCATGCATACAAAGAATAAAGACAATAATATCAAACTTAGTATGCCCGATTGAACATATCTTACATTCAACCGAACACACATCAACCGGCGCGGCAAAGCATCGCGGTAAAGGATTTTAACCCCTCCAAATAGGGGACCTTTAATCCGACTTACTAAGCCCATGCACTCGATCGCGTCATGCATACAAAAAGTAACATGCGGAATTCAAATGACGAAAAATAAATAAATCAAAGCAATATAAAACAAAAGAAGGTGCCGTTTACTCAAGCGGTACATGGAGTTGTATCCCAAGTACAGATCATACTACCGTCCATTCGAAATCGGCTATGAAATTTACGTCCGGGTTTCCATCCGATATACAGCGAGAGTTGACACATATTTCATTTTATTCCAAGGCCACAACATGCAATATTTCGTAATACATGCATATTTATCTACTCAATGGCCACAACATGCATTTCAACATAACAATCATGCGAACAATATTCAATAAATAATAAAAATAAAAAAAGAAAACGAATGTGGAAAATACCGTAAGGTCTAACCTTTTTTGCCGACTTTCGGACTTGCGTTTCACGGAGATCGGAAGGGTAAAGCTCTTCAACTTCTCTGGTTCACTGGTTTAGCGTCTTAGCTCACTGTTTTGCTGTTTTACTTGCTGTTTGGCCTCTGTTTTGCTGCTGTTTCCTCTGTATTTTCTGCTAACTGTTCAGGTCATTGTTTTGATGTGAATGGCTGCTGTTTTTTTTGGGTAATTTTCGTTGTATGTAGCTGCTGTTTTTGGGGTAATTTTGGTGATGATTAGGGACTATTTTGATGTGGTTCGGGGGCTGTTTTGATGAGGTAAAGGGGCTGTTCGGGATGTGTTTTGGTCAAGGAAATGGGGGTTCTTTGGGTTGTGATCTTCGGTTATTGAGAGTGAGGGAGAGTTGTGTCAATAAGCTTGGGTATTTCTTGTGTGAATCAATTAGAGTCTTTTCTTGTGTGAATCCGCTAGTGTTGAAGGGTTGGAATTGGGTTCTTTTTTATAGGCAAAGCTAGGGTTGATAAGGAAATGGATTTGGTTAATTAAAAATGGATATGATTTGGTTTCAAGTAAGGTAAATACAAGATTGAGGGGGACAAAATTTTGGTGAATTAGAAAGGTTGAATATTTGATTTGCTTGGTTTAGGCATGATATTTGGTAAGTTGGGTATATAATATATTTGATTTGTCTTAATTAGGCATGCAATTTCTTTAATTTGTGTAAGTATTTTTATTATTTTGGTACGTGATTATTTAGATTTTATTTATTTTATTTAATTACACGTGTGTTAAATATATATTTAATTATTGATGTGTCTTAAGTGGGCTAATTGGGCTTGGGTGTGAGGCTAGCAGCAAAACCAGAAATACCGACACCGTTCGAACACCTCTTCGAACGTTGCACGAACGCCCGCAATCTGTTTGACATTCGAACGTGGTACGAATGCAGCACGAACGAAAACAGTGAACTTGTGAAATGAACTTGATGACATACTTATTCTGAATTTCCCCTTCTGACGTTCGTTTCCCGCAATATCCTTAACTTAAAAAAGGTAGTGCCTCCAACTGATACTCATCATCGGGTTTCACATGCAAAAATGCAATGCCTTCAGTCGCCCCCACTTTGATGGGACTTGTGTAATGTGCAACAGTGACAATCCTATCAAAGTTATGCAATGCATTTTCACTTACCTGGCTCGCCAGCTGCCACTTGACTTACCATATGATGAATTGAGTTGATTTGGTGGTGAGGTGTTGCGACCCCTGGTTCATTCCCGAATCGTGCTCCATTTTTAGAGCGCCATTTTCGGCATCTTTTGTGTGTGTGCTCCATTTTGGAGTGCCATTTTCGGCATCCATTGTGTGTGTGCTCCATTTTGGAACGCCATATCTGGCATTTACTGTGTGTGCTCCATTTTGGAACCATTTCTGGCATTTGATGTGTGTGTTCCATTTTGGAACGCCATTTTCGTCCTTTGATGCGTGTGCTCCACTTTGGAATGCCATTTTCAGCCTTTGCTGTGTGTGCTCCATTTTGGAGCGCCATTTTCGGCCTTTGCTATGTGTTCTCCATTTTGGAACGCCATTTTCGGCCTTTGTTGTGTGTGTTCCACTTTGGAACGCCATTTTTGGCATTTGATGTGTGTGTTCCATTTTGGAACGCCATTTTCGGCATCTATTGTGGGTGCTCCATTTTGGAGTGCCATTTTCGGCGTCTGCTATGTGTGCTTCATTTTCGCCATCTGTTGTGGTAGCGGTCCATTTCCGAACCGTGCTGTGCAAGAATGTGGCTCATTTTTTAACCGTTATTTGATGAGATATTCTTTTCCACTACAACCTGCGAACACAAAACAAACATTGCATGTGTGTGATATGTATGCATGTATGCGTGGATATGTATCATATTCCGATGGGTTAGGCCTTCCTTGGTCCATTTCCGCACCGTGCTCCATTTTTGGAGTGCCATTTTCGGCGAGATGTGAAAGTAGTCCATTTTCGAACCATGCTCCACTTTTAGAGCGCCATTTTCGGTGAGATGTGATAGTAGTCCATTTTCCAACCATGCTCCACTTTCGGAGTGCCATACTCGGCCAAACTGATGCTGATGTGGGCTCGTCCCCAAACTGAAACTGATGTGGGCTTCGGCCCTGGGACTCATCCCCAAAACTGAAACTGATCTGGGCCTCAGCCCCTAAACTGATACTGCTAATGTGGGCCTCGCCCCCAAGCTGATACTGATGTGGGCCTCGGCCCTAGGACTCATCCCCAAACTATAACTTATGTGGGCCTCGACCCTGGGACTCATCCCCAAGACTGAAACTGATGTGGGCCTCAGCCCCTAAACTGATGCTGATAATGTGGGCATCGCCCCCAAGCTGATATTGATATGGGCCTCGCTCCCCAAGCTGATACTGATGTGGGCCTCGGCCTTGGGACTTATCCCCAAATTGTAACTGATGTGTGCCTCGGCCCTAGGAATCATCCCCAAGACTGAAACTAATGTGGGCCTCAGCCCTTATACTGATGCTAATGTGGGCCTCGCCCCCAAGCTGATACTGATTCATTTCTGAAACTGACTGTACTGTTGTTGCTTCCGAAGATTCCCCGTGTTCTAAACATCACTTAATTTCATAGTACCAAGGTTGAATGTTTTTCTCAAATATTCTCATATTACAGAAGAGATTCAGCGAAATGACATCTTTATTATCATTTTTAAAAAATGATTCGAACATGTAGACTAAATCAATGTCTGTATTAAAAATGCATGATCAAATAAACTAGGAGGGATGACTTCATCATTCACAACATTGCCTTCTTCCTTGCCCTATGGTTCTTCACTGTTATCATTTATCTCAATGCAAGAAGCCTGGTGGTTGAGAGTTTGGAGGATAAAGGTTTCAGGCAGGCCGGAGTTGATCATGTAAGTGGGTGGTGGAACAGAGTGGTAATTTGGAAGGGGTTTCCGATGTGTGTTGGGTTGTTCTTTCTCTGGATGAGGTATTTTATGGGCATCGATGATGTTTTGGATTTCATGCCTAAGGCGGGTGCAGCTGTCAGTTTCATGGCCTCTCCTCTGATGGAAGGGACAATACAGGCTTAGGTCAAGGTTGGGTGGTATAGGATCTTGGTGTGGCTTAGGCTCTAAGGGTTTTTAGGAGTCCTTGTCCCTTTAATTTCTCAAGCACCTTAGATAAAGGCTTCCCCAGGTTAGAGAAATGACGGTTCTTGATGGCAGCAACCTCGGCAGTAGCGGGCTTAGTTTCAGAATGCCCCCAAAATTCCTTCTATTCTGGCCATAGAACTTTTGGTTTTCCGCCTCCTCTTCTTCAATGTCCATGACAGTCTCCCTCAACTGTCAAAAATCTGCAATCATGGAGGTCATCCTCCTCAGTTACCATAGATAGAGGGCTTGGTACCCTTGATAATCATCTTAATTTTTTCTTTCTCTGAAGGCCGAGTATGCATTTTCAAAGGTTGACCTCTCCAGCGGTCTACATACTCCTTGAAGCTCTCCTCCGGCTTTTGCTTAGTGTTCTCCAGATCTCGGAGTGATAAGTTAATCTCCAAGTCCGTAACATACTACTTCAGAAAAGCATCAGCTAGTTCCCTCCAATCTTCCTTAACCTTCTTCTCAAGGCTATGTAACCAAACCACAGGTGCCCCCTCGAGTGACATCCCAAACATCTTTTAGACTTGGCGCTGTGATAGGCCCACTGAACTCATGACTCAGACATATTGCTGCAGATGGACTCTCGGGTCTCCATTCCCATTAAACTTGGCCATGTCGGGCATTTTAAACTGAGCTGGCAGCTGTTCTCAGAAGGTCATTGCCTCATAATCTAACACTCTTCATGTTTGTTGGAAATATTAATCCATGTCCAAGATCAAAAGCAAAGCAAAATATATATAAAAATGAACAATATTGAAGTATGGCGGAATCAATACTCACAAAAACGGAATGTGGTTGCGTTTGATGAAACAAAAACTTGCTCCTTTGTGCAGTGAAGGATTCGGCCAAGCAGAAAAGAGAAGCTCCAAGCTATATTTGATCCTTCCAAGCTCTAAGATGAGTTTCCCATAACACCTTGTTGATCCCTTGATGGTGCTAGCCAAATATGTGATTTAATGTTCCAAACACACACACACTTTCTTCAAGCCTTTTGCAACAAAAATGAAGAAATTGAGAGGGCTGTGAGAGCTTACTGTTTCGGTAAGCTTGAGAGGAGAGAAGATGATTTTTGTTTCAAAAATCAATTTATATTTATGTCATAATAATTATTAAATAATAATATACTTATGACACAAACAATGCAAAGGCTTAGAGTGTCTAACACTCAATTTCCATGCAATAACCTTGAGTGCTTTGTACATTATCTTCATGCAATACATC
>SKCR01047904.1:0-41108 GCA_019454045.1 Zanthoxylum bungeanum | reverse complement strand
CGAGCTCAAGAGGACGGACATTGATGCAGACCAGGGATGGAGTCCACCAGCACAGAGTCACATTGCATGAGAGTCTACTTAGAGTCAAAGTAGAGTTACATGTATACATTGTGACATAAAATTCATAGTAAGGGTCTGATAAATTTTTGTAAAGAAAAGTACTTTGAGTATTCAGTTTTAGGAATTCAAAGTATTGTTGAGTTGGGTTGTGGTCCCCATACATGGCATGTTTGAATGGTTTAAAATACAGTCGGGAAGTCAGAGTCTAATGGGGTTAGTATGGTTATCCCATGCCGGTAACATCTCCCCGTTTGGGGATGTTACAAAGATGGTATCAGAGCATGGTCTAGGAAGTCAGTGACTGCAGTGGGCAGAGTGTTGGGGTCTTGTATACGCAGTATGTCGAGATACCGGTATATGAGGCACTACCTCTCCAGTATCCAATCCTCGAGTACGTCCTCAAAGCTTCATAGATAGGTTAGTAAGTATTCCCCAGCTATTTAAATCATTTTTCCTCACTCTAGTTAAGGATCATTCCGTAATCATCTTAGATTACTTTCTGAAGTTCATATAAGCTAGAGGACTAGATAATAAGTTCCAAAGAGAGCTATCCGAGAGAGAAAATGAGGAAGCTAGAAGAAAAGATGCATGGAAGCTTGAACCAGCTAGAGACAGGGATGTATAGAGACAGAATGAAGTTAGGGATGTATAAGAAAGCTTAAAGATGTCCACCCAGGAAAGAAGAAAGCAAGAGATAAAGTTATAAGATAGGATATGAAATGACACCAGTACGGGAATTCATGGTAGCCAAGATAATAGTAAAGCCCCAGTAAGTAATGGAATTGTTTAGCAAATATAAGATTTATTCCCTTCTCAGGAAAATTTTTTTCATATATACCAATAGCCTTCCAGATCTTCTTAGAAATAATAAGTTTTCCCCCAATCAATGAAGAGTAGCCAGAGAGATAACAGAAGCAAAAAACCCAGAATAGTATTAAGGGCCCCAATGGACCTAGATGATTTAAAGAACCCCAGATGCCCAAACTTCGACCTAAATCTTTAAGTGCGAAACAGGAGCAGTTAGTTACCTTACCCCTAGCAATACGATAGAGATAACACCTTAAACTATCTAGTCTTCATATTCCTCAATGACACCAGATAAGGGGACACTCTGATAGAGCTTATCTCATAAGCATAGATGACCATAAAAGATTTGACAAAGAGTTCACCCAGGAACTCGGATGGTAGATCAGCCCAAAGTCAGTAGAAATCCATGAGTGTATATAGGAAAAGACCCGTGAAGGTAAAGAGGTTTTGAAGTGACAAAAGTAGCAGTATGAAATGTAAAGTAGAGTGCCTTAGTCAAACCTTACAGCAATGATAAAGAATGAAGGTTTAGGAAGCGGAGTAAGATATAGAGGTAGAGGTAGATATAGATATAGAAATAGAAACAGATAAGAAATGACGGAACCTATAGTAATATGAAATCAGAGACATGTAGTAAGTAACTAAGGATAATACCAAAATTAGCAGAAAAGATAAGCATAGTAAGACTATAACAGAATAAAAAGTCGAATAGACTTAAGAAAAGTTCTTTTCCTCGAACGATGTACCTTTCTTCAGAAGAATTCCTTTGAGACGATCCAATATTTCTCTGAACCATCTCATATAGATAACCAGTTCCCCGAATAGTCAATGACCGCTATAAGATAAAAGGAAGTAAGAAAGTCAGAGACGATTGAGCAACCTTCTGATGAATGTGGAATACCATAGAGAAAGAGAGACTTTAGATCTTCAGAACTCATACTGGTAAGCAAACAAGATGAGTGGCGATTGGAATAACTGTTAGCTCTCCCTAGCCAAGAGACCCAATAGATAGAACTTATACTTACCTAGATTTTCCCCTCCTATGAGATATCAGTTAAATAAGTATTCCTAGTAGGGTTTACCTCATACCCATCCTGCATGAGTAATAGGCTCCAATAGGACATAGAGTACTAGATTAAGGATGAAGAAGTTCCCAGAGACGTAAAGAAATGACCAATGAGATTTAAGAAGTTCCTATCAGTATGATTTAAGGAAACAATGGGAGTTCATTTCGAGAAATAAAAAAGCCTTGAGAAACAAAACCACCTAGAAGAAGGATCAAAGAAATTTTTAAGGATGTAAAGAAAGACCCAGGGTAGCGCAAAGATTAAGGAAAGACAGAGTAAGGTTTACTCGACCAATAGAAAATCACGATTATATCAAATATCGTAGAACCCACAAGTAAGCTGAGATAGTAGAGATCTGTAGAAGACCATAAGAATATGATATAAAAATGGTGGAATCCTAGAGAGAGCAGAACCAGTAAAGAAGAGTAATTGTTAGATTAGACAATTGCGAATAGCTCGACAACTAGTTTGATGAATCCAAAGGATCATAGATTAGAAACTTAAAAAGAAAAGGTTTTAAATAACTATCTTAAGAATGAGCTAAGTGCCGGAAAACCTTCATGAAATCAAGGACCTTCAAGGAAATAAAGAAAGTAAAAGTACAAAGAACCTAGAAATGATTCATAGGAAGATAGTAAATAACTTATAAATAACCTCATAGAGTTAAGAATAAGAATTTTAGTAGTTGAAGCAAATGAAGTTTTCAAGAAAGAAAATGAGTAAGGAGTAAAGGACTAAGATAAGAAATGAACCATCATATCAAAAAGGAGTCCCTTAGAAAAGATAGTAAAAAGATTATAGTAATACTCTGAGAAAAGGAGTAGTAACCGCAGGAAGTTAGTTAAGTAACAAGAAGGATAAAAGACAGGATAAGGAACTTTTAGAGAGCATGCTTCTGGAAGGACTTGTATAGGATGTGAAGTGATTAATTGATGAAAAGAGCCATGATTAGAGTTAGAAAAGATAAGTCAAAAAAGTTTTAGTAGTAGTACTCAGTATAGAAAGAGATCCCAGACAAATATACACAAGAATCTTAGGCAAAAATATACATCACTGAGACACCATATCAGAAGGGCCTCAAGGCTAACTCCCACCCTCCCAACCCTCGATTGATACCGATAAACAAATAGACCGGTAGTGCACCCTTAAGATACTCCAGAAGCAAGTACAAGAGTAATGATAAAAAAAATTAAAACGTATGACCCTTAAGGACAGTAGCAAATCAGAATAATAAGAAAAGAAATGATAATTCAAGTAATCGATGTAAAGAGAAACCATTAGATAAAGTAACAAGATAAGAGGTAGTAACTAAGTATATGATAAGGATGTAATGAAAGTGTTAAGGATAACCAAGGACATATTATAGCAGGCATCCTTCAAGTAATGAAGGAAGATATGACCTATAGTAGATGCAGATAGAGAATGAAATAGAAAGTAATTCAACCAGATGGTTGATATTAGTATTGAAAGTGAGATAGTCAAAGGATAATAATGACATGAGAGAACATACTAAGTAAGTATTGACAGAAGAGTAATATAATATAAAAACCAAGATATAAAAGAATAGTAGAGAAAGATCGAAATTTTGGATGTATAAGATATAGTTCAAGGATAAAACATAGACCCAGTAAGCTCTTAGAAAAATAAAGAAAGGATGAAAAGAATACTAAGAAAGATTTAGAAGAGTGGAATTATAAAGGTATAATAATGATGGAAAAACAAGGAAAATTTTGATAGCGGAATTGTGTAAGGTACCCAGCCCTAGCTTAAGGTGACCAAACCACTACGGGGTTTGGGATGGTTTAGCCGCAGGTATAGGCGATTTGGTAGATTTGTATATAGTATGGGAACGACGAAATAGGTTTAAATGTAAAGCGACCATTGAAGAAGAAAAGCTTTAAGACTGCTGAGGGTTGTAAATGAAATATAGGGAGATGATAGTCAAGTAATGAGAAATAATGTTAAGGTCAAGTTGGACAAGTGGAAGAGAGAAATATCAAGTATAGGTATGAGATATTAGAATCCTCGGTGAGAGCCAAGGTGCTAGCTATTAAGAAT
Organism: Zanthoxylum bungeanum; assembly: GCA_019454045.1. NCBI lineage: Eukaryota > Viridiplantae > Streptophyta > Magnoliopsida > Sapindales > Rutaceae > Zanthoxylum > Zanthoxylum bungeanum. Next base: position 37,116 of record SKCR01047904.1, on the reverse strand, counting down.
TTGCTCAAGTTAAAGAATTATAGGGCATAAGTGAAGGTCTAGAAGAAAGAGAATCTTAGAGATAAGGAGTGATATGATCCATGGAGCGTCAAAACATAAGCCTCAAAGTATGGATTCAAGCATCTAAAGAATGAGCCCAATAATCCATTCACGTTATTTGGTAATGAATGGAGTTCAAGATATACAAGCGAAGGCCTCCTAAAGGGATTAATGTTAGTGTTATTTTAGAGTGGGCCGACTGTTAGGGGCCCTAGGTTTTAATATTGGTGTTTATTCTAGAGTGGGTACATGTGGAGGCCCAAAATTTTATTTGTAATAAGTATTATTACCTAGGGTTATTCTGGTTTTTAACATATTACAATTAGGGTTTCCATTGTACTATTTAAACAAGCTTTTCATTAATAAAATGGATGAATGTTTTAACCAAAAAAAAATTAATATTTCCTTCGGGCACATTGGTGGTGAGGCCGTGATGGCTAACCATGGAAGGGTGGATTCTCTTCAAAACTTATCAAGGGGTTGCTTGTCTTTTGGCGTTTCAAGCAATTAGGGGTTCGTGTGAGACTTTGTTCTTCAAGGGTTTCTAATCTCCAAACCTCATTATGCTTTCCTGGGCGCTCATAATAATATTTTGTGGGTTTTCACAGGCTTTGTTTCTGCGGGGTTCACAGGAGTTGCGTGGATAACAATTTCTTGTGGGTTTGTCTGGCTTTACTCTAGGCAGGTTTTCATCAGTTGGCGCTCATAACAATCTTTTATGGGTTTCACAGGCTTTGTTCCTGCGGGGTTCACAGGAGTTGCATGGGTAACAATCTTTTGTGGGTTTGTTTGGCTTCGCTTCAGGCAGGTTTTCATCAGTCGGTATTCAGAGCTTTGGTTACAGAGCAGGTTATATTTATAGTTTGTGTATTTTTAATTTTTTTCTTTTTTTCTGATTTTTTTTCTTTTTTCTTTGAGTCTTGTGTCTGTTATTTTTTTTTTTCTCTTCTTTGAATCTTGTTTCTGTTATTTTTTTTTCCTTTTCCTTGATTCATGTTTCTGTTATTTTTTTTTCTTTCGTTCTTGGTTTGCTGTCATCTTCCATGTGTCGGATTTGAAAATCTCAAAAAAAACAAAAAAAAACCAAAAAAAAACGTGGACTATGTAAACAAAAAAAAAATATACACCAAAAAAACAGAGAATTGAATTCATTCTCCTAATTCCATCGTGCTGGCGTTTCAATATTTATTTTTTTATCATTCAGTTTGTTTTTTTTCGTCGCTCAGTGCTTTATTCAATTTTTTTCATTTCTTTTATTTTTCTTTCTTTCGTCAGTTCAGTTGCCTTTTTTCATCACCTGCTTGCATATATTTGAGTCATTCACAGGGACAATAATATTACTCCTCTATCGCCAAGTTTCATGCAATAAAGATAAGGAATAGAAAGACAACTCAACTTTGGTCCGAGTAAAATTCTTTGGGCATTAAAGTTGACCTTAAAGATTCGATGACGAATCTTTTTGAAGAATGGGAGAATGATATGATCCATAGAGCGTCAAAACACAAGCCTCGAAGTATGGATTCAAGCATCTAAAGAAGGAGCCCAATAATCCATTCACGTTATTTAGCAATGAAGAGAGTTCAAGATATACAAGCGAATGCCTCCTAAAGGGGTTAATGTTAGTGTTTATTTTAGAGTAGGCCGACTGTTAGGGGCCCTAGGTTTTAATATTGGTGTTTATTCTAGAGTGGGCAACATGTTGGGGGCCCAAAATTTTATTTGTAATAAGGATTATTACCTAGGGTTATTTCTGGTTTTTAACATATTACAATTAGGGTTTCCATTTTACTATTAAAACAAGCTTTTCATTAATAAAATGGATGAATGCTTGAACCCAAAAAAATTAATATTGCCTTCAGGCACATTGGTGGTGAGGTCGTGATGACTAACCATGGAAGGGTGGATTCTCTTTAAAAACTTATCAAATGGGTTGATGTCTTTTGTGGCGTTTCAAACAATTAGGGGTTCGTGAGGCTTTATTCTTCACGGGTTTCTAATCTCCAAACCTCGTTATGCTTTCCTGTGCGCTCATAACAATCTTTTATGGGTTTCACAGGCTTTGTTCCTGCGGGGTTCACAGGAGTTGTGTGGATAACAATCTCTTGTGGGTTTGTCTGGCTTTACTCCATGCAGGTTTTCATCAGTTGGCGCTCATAACATCTTTTGTGGGTTTTCACAGGCTTTGTTCCTGCGGGGTTTACAGGAGTTGCGTGGGTAACAATCTTTTGGGTGGGTTTGTTTTGGCTTCGCTCCAGGCAGGTTTTCATCAAGGAGTATGAGGTACAGCGAAAGAACAGAAGAACAGTAGTCAAAGGTACTCAGCAGAAGTATTACAGAACTAGGACTTAAGAAAAGGAAAAGAGAAAGATCAAGTAAGCCAGCAGAGATTAGACACAAGAAGATAAAGTTTAGTATCATCTTTGGATATTCGCGAAGTTAAGAAAACCACGAGTTAGATGCCAGAGAGGATTCGAGGTCGAATACTATTTAAGGGGGAGAGAATTTGTAACAACCGGTAGTTTCACTACTACCTATGGTGATATTATTATGTACGGAACGAAAGCATGGGAAATAAATTATGATAAGATTCAAATACAATCATGAGAAGACCTTGGGAACGATCGGTAAATTTCTTGAAGTCCCGGGAAGAGACTGTATCGTATTCCTTTTAGACTGCCCACAGTATTTTGGGCGTAACGTTTCCATACAATCTCCTATTTTTATGAATTTTATATCGTTAAAAATCTGAGATCGAGACCTACAACTTTCGCGTTAAATGTTTTTCCAAATTCGGACCATAACCGGGTCAAAAATGCAAGTTAAAATCTGGATGATTAGTAACTCGGGGCTAAATGAAGAAATCTTCAATTTTCTGGATTTTTCTACTCTTTTTTCCACAACTTTCCAAATAACAATTGGGTCCACTATAAAAGAGCTACTATTCTCTATTTTCCAAAACAAATAAAAAAAACGAAAATGAAAGAAAAATAAAAGGAAGCCGTAAGAAAGAAAAGAGAGGGAAGAAGAAGAGAAGAATAAGAAAGAAGAGAAGGAAGGAAATCAGAAAGAGAGGGTAAAGCATAGAAGCTTGACAATCCATGAAACTTAAAGAATGAATGGAAACAGAAAAGAGGTAAGAAGACCCACTTAACCCATTTTTTTCTTATTATGGAGTTTTAAGTTTGGATGATTAAAATAGGTTAATTGAGTTGATTGTGGTAATGGTAGTGTGTATCTTTGACACTAAAACCATGGAAATCTTGATAATTTCCAACTTGATGGTTTTGGTAAAAACTTGATAAATGATTGGAAGTTTTTTTAATTGATAATTTGGGTGTTAATGTGTGATTAAATGGTGTGTGGGATGATGTATTGTGTTTTTGTTGTAGTATGGAATCATTGAAATGGAGTAGAGTTGAATAATTTGGACTTAGGATGAATTTGGAGAAGAAACCAGAAACCTGGAAAACACAGGCGCGTCGCGACGCAAGGGGGATTTCGCGACGCGACGCGAGAGGAAGAAGGAGACCGAATTCTGGACGCCGCGCGTCGCGACGCGCATTCCTTCCTGCATCGCGATGCGAGGTCAGAATGTCACCCAATCAGTTTTAACACCCTAGTTTGTCCTAACGCGTTAGAAATCACCCTTAGGGACTCGTATCAATTTATCCTTATGTCTTATATCAAATTATGACCATCATAAGTCTTAAGTATATAGTTTTCAAGTTAATCTTTTAAGTATCGAAGTTATTTGATTATGTTGATTCTAATTAAGTTCCTACCATAGGTTATCCACAGGAATCACAGTTCCTTTCGATCAATGACCCAGTGCCAGCCAGACTTAATCATTGTGAATGGACCTCTTTACTCAAACTGGTTTTATTAAGTTTTGATATCGGACTTACATTTTACGCTTTAGGGCGTTAGAAACTTTTCTTTACAGTTATTATTATATAATTGTGCTTTGAAAAAGGAAATGATTTACAGAAATCAGTTTTTACAGTTTTAAGCTTTAAAATATGATTTTTATGTTTTTCGGGGCATGAGTTAAAAACCTCACCCCAGTATGTAACTTGAGATACAGTTGGAATTGACGGATTTAGAGGACATGTGCACATGTGGAGGACTGAGGGGACGCTCTCAGATCCTCGAGCCGGGCTAGGGAGACACGATACGTAACGCCCCTAGACCCCAGTTTGAGCTTGGATGGTAGCATAGGTCTATTGGACAATTATGACCCATAGTGTCACTATTTATACAGATCATGGTGTTGTTGTACAAATTAACTATGCGACAAAGGAGATTGCTCTCTTATCATTTGTGATTAGATCACCAAGATGTATAAATGATAGGAGGTCCTTATAATTTGTTCCTGGATTGAGAATGATATGAGACAGTATCAGTCCACGAAGGATAAATCATTAAATATCCCTAGTTAGAGTATTATCGAGAATGGACATCGATTTGCGTAAAAGACTAGTATTACACTTGTGCGCGTTATGAGGGCATAACGGCATAGTTCTCATATATTTGGGTATAGAGTACTCATGCAAGTGTAATATGAGGTTGTGTTTTACCGATGGTATGGGAAACAGCTTCGCTCTGGATAGACCCCCACGGAATTCCATTGGTAGTATGACTATGTGTCTATGGAAGTCCGAAATCAGGGTAGGTGTATTTGGTCTTAACCTGAGACTTGCACGGCTAATACTTGCGACAATCAATATACTTTGGTTTTGGTCGTCCAGGGCTTTAACAGGTTCTATGTACGCCTCTTCTGGGTATATTGAGAATCGTAGTGTAATTGGTGTGATGTCGAGATGGAAGTATCACACCAGTCATAGTGGAGATGATGGTCACGTAGGATATGAAACTCGTTCTCTTATATGCTCGAGCTATCGGGATATTATGAATAGGTCATGTTTATCCAATTATAGAGACTAGTTACCAGAGATCCGATATGTGCTTCGTATGGGGCAGACACAATTCCAGCCCCAGGCCTAGCACGTGACATCTGATATTGGATCAAAACACACAATACTACGTATAATACGCCTGATATAGATCATATATTCCTATAAGGATATTTCTGGAGAATTGGGTAGGCATGGCGCTTTGCTAGAAGCCAACATTGTCTTGTAAATCAGTACAAACGTAGTACTAGGTACTTACGTGTTCGGATAGTCCGACGACCGTATTTACTGCCAACATATCCAGGGATCTCATGGGTCGCTTCCCGAAGATTCACCGATGATGTATGACTCGCACTTTATTAATCTGGGATTAATTAAATGAGAGAGAAAATTAATCTGGGATTAATTACGGAGATATTTTATCTGGGATAAAATATTAATTAAAGAGAGAGAACGATTAATTTGGAATTAATCGATAAAATAATATATTGGATATATTATACGAAATTGGATTTCGACGCGGAATTGAAATTAGATTTTAATTCGGGCGAACGAGTTAATTTAGAATTAATTCGTTAGCGACGTGAATAGTGAATTTGCTAGGCATAATTATTTAATTACGTCGCAACGGAAAATTCGTTAATTTGGAATTAGTGAACCCGAGCCCGAGCGTGTTTGCGAGCGCATTCGTATTTCGAATTCGAGTGCGGCACGCAAGTCACATCAAGCGTCAAATCGCTAGTCACATCAAGCGTCAAATCATTAGTCACTTTGAGTGATGTGACAACTTGTCACTTGATTGATTGATTGATGTAAATAGTGATGTGAGTGGTTGAGGCTTTATTGCCTTTGACTTTTTGAAATTGATAAATGGAATATGTTTAATTGTTTTCTTAAAAATCAATTAACAAATACAAAAGTAATTTCTTCTCTCTCTTGCTAAAAATACACAGGGTTTTAGAAAGCTTCTCTCCCTCCTCTCATCTCTCTCGGCCTCAAGGCCATCTTCTTCTCCCTTCTCACTGGTTAGACCGAAAATGAAGATGAGAAGCTAAGGAATTTTGTGGCATAATTCCTAAGTGCTAGCACACCATTTGAGTACATACAAAGGTGATAGGGGACTGAACACATGAGCATGGAATCACCACTTGGAGCTTGGAGCTTTGAAGACATCCATGGCTGATTCTTGGAGGAGCATCACAGCTCACTGCCGTGCAGTCCATTGCTGAGCCACTGCCACTGCCGAGCTTCACCAAGTGGGAGAAAATAAGTGTTCTTCGTCGCATCTCAACCGATCGTTGTAAGTATGTTTCCGCCATATTTCTTCTTGTATTAACATGTGTTTCTTGTTTGATAATTGATCCTTGGGACCTTAGAGAATTCCTAACAATGGTATCAGAGCCAATATTGAGCACGAAAATATTTAGGATTAAAATTAGGTAAAATGTGTTTGAGCATGATTTGATGAAATTGGATGATTAAGTATGCTTAAATGATGTTGAATTGAAGTTGTGCATGATCAATTTCATAAAATTTGATTGGATCAATTTTTTAGGCTTGGCCGAAAATATGATGTGCCTTAATGTCTTGGTATTTTTATTTTTTGATCATTGGATGACTTAAAACAATTGGGTAAAGTTGATTTGAGATTTAATTGGATTGAATTTTGAATTGGACAAATTTTCCCTAAATTAGTGGGCTTGGCCGAAACTAATCAATGTAAAAGTCATGGTGATTTTTTGATTTTGATTCATTGGATGAGTTGAAATCATTTGGGTAATGTTAAATTGGATTTAATTGGATTGAATTCAATCGGATATAAAAATACCCAAAACGCCGAGACTACAATAGCATGAATGGGTTTGATTTTTAATTAAATTGTGTTGGACACTATTTGATGTAATAGAGCATGATTAGTTGTGTAAATTGATGATTTGGAAATGTTGATTTATGTAATTAATTATGTTATACACTTTAGATTAATTAAATTGTAAAATTGGATTTTTGTAATTTAGTTAATTGGGCTTGAATGTTGTTATTGGGCTTGAAATGCTGTTATTGGGCTTATTGGGCTTGGTTGTACCAAGTTAGGTTTAGGCTAAATTGGTTGGATCCAATTGGGCCCAAAACCGCCTCCATAAAGCCCAAATGCGACTAATGGACCTTTAAAGTTTAATTGGGCCTAATGGGCCTAAATTGATTTCTAGGCTTATGGGGTAATTCCTTGATTGGGCTTTGGTTGCCGAAGCCCACGCCTTAAAGAAATTAATTAAAAGTCCATTGGACTTTAATTAAATTGACGTTGGACGTTAATCGGGCTTTGAGACCCGTAACGATTAAATTTGGAATTTAAGTCGTAAGGGTTTATTAATAAAGTGTAATATTTAATTTTGAATTAAATAGCGAATTAGTATTAAATACAAATTGAATTGGATTTAATGTTGTAGTTTAATTTAATTCGAGAATTTATACTTTGAGTACTTATTCGCAAAACGAGTTTGACTCGAGCAAAATCAAATCATTGTTTGAACATTGGATGATCACTAATTATCAGATTAATTAATTTGATTAGATTGATTGATAACATGCTTGTGTGAATACATGGTTGCGATGCATGAATAATGTATATCGGATGGATATTAGATGGGTGGGGCAATTTTAGAAATTGTTGTAATAAATTTGGAATTTATTAATTGGACCTGCGTGTCCAGCTTTATTACCTCTTTTCTCATTGTATTTCTCTTCTCACCTATTCCCCTCAATATAAATGAGGTTTCTTTAGAAGTGTAGTGAAACGAGTAGAAGCAAATACTTGTGCTAGCGGGAGAGAGGAAGGGGAGAGCTTTGATCTAGGATCAATGTGTATAGTATCCATCCATATATCATTATTATTTATTATACGCGCTTTATTATGTGTTTAGAATGCATGTTTAAGGGTGTATGATGATGAGACCTAACAAAGATAATAAATTGGTTGCCAATTTGCACGCGAAAAACCCTCAAAAAATATTAAGCGTTTTTCCTTCCATTGAGTGATTCTTATTCAAGATCCAAGACTGGCATTGGTTTGTTGGCCAAAGTCAAGGCCTTTGTCTGTCGAGGATGTGTTTGAATCACGAGAGATTTGTTCCATATTGGTTATTGTCCAAGTTGGTGGTTTGTTGGCCAAGTCAAGACCACTTCTTGTCCATCGACATTGATTACGAAGCTTTCCATGGTCAATGGTTCCCGCTTAACTGGGATCACTAAGTTTTTTGTGCCAAAGCCAAGGCTTAGTTGATTCAGAGGAAAAGGTTAGGCAATATATTGGATATATTAGCATATATAAGATATATGTTTCGGACTTGGATGTCCCCCTACTGGATCTAGGAATTGGATTGGATCCAATTGATCTTAGAGATCTACCTAGTTAATTATCATACAAATTTTTGGCCAAAGTCAAGATTGTGTGACATTTAAAGGGATCCTACCCCGCTAGGAAACACGGTTTCCCGAGTACTCAACAGAGGGTTAGAGGCTCGCCGAAAAATAGTGGGAGGCAGGAATTGAATCTGCAATATTTGTTTAATTACTTGCCATACGCGCTCAAATCAAATATCATTCTTCAAATAAATTAAATGTTAGTTGGACTAATATTTAAATTGTTGTTTTAATAAACAGTTAGACTGTATTCAAACTATTCATTTATAGTTGATTATATAATTGGATTATAATAATCAATATATTTGATTTAATTAATTATAGTTGATTAAATAGTTGGACTATAATAATCATTATAATAAATAGTACCTAAATCGTTGATTAAATAGTTGGACTATTAAAATCAAGATAAAATTGAAAGATTGACATTTAAAACATAATCCTAGGGAAAATGTATTTAAATGGTTTAATTTTTCAAATTGGGAATAAATTTCAGGGTAGTCCTGAAATATAATAAGTTACTTTATTTGATAAAATAACATATTATGCCTAAGCCCGGAGTTAAGCAAATAGTACACCATGATCTTTGGAAAATTCATGTAATGATAACTTAGTGCTTAATCCATTAAGCTTGCTAATTAGACTCCTTAATTTCTTAATCAGAACTAAGGATTAGATCTTTAAAGTATGATATTGAAATTGAAGGATCTTCATTAACTCTTAGAGAGTTAATGACTATTCCCAATGAGACAAAGTCAAAGTTTGCAATAAGGCAAGTAGCGCAAGGCGCACCTTACTTTGATATTCTAGAAACCCGAGGCTTGGCCAAAGGCTTCTGGAGTGTTGAAAAGGGCAAAGGCAAAATCATTATCATCTTCTGGGAAGATAAAAGACATATCCCAAAATGTCTGCCTAAATTGTGGCAAACGGGATCGCGGAAGCGTGACTGCCGTTTGGACAAGGCATACATTAAGGAAAAGAAGAAGGGGCAAGGCTCTGACTTCAAATATGTTTGTCGTAATTATGTTCACTACTAGTATTAAAATTAGATTTTAAATACTTAGTGTGATACATAAAATATATGTATTGATGTTCAAAATCTTCTATGAGCAGGATACTGACTTCAATAGAGATTTATCTGCGAATCGGTAACGAGACGAAAGTCACTGTTTTAACCGTAGATACCTAAGTTTAGGAATTACCCTTCGGGTATATACTTAAATTAGGAAACTGTTATAATGTAACTAGTTTGACTAGGAACATTATCTCTATATCAGTGTATAATCCGTTGCGGATTTACCTTTATATCCTAGAACACTAAAGTGTTTCATTATATAAAGATGATATTGAGATAAACACATTACATGTGAATAACAGAATTTATATTTTGAATACAAATAAATCTCAAATATATAACGTGACAAACAAATAGCTCGAACTGATTTGATCAGATGAAACTTAATTGTGGCATTGTTGTCTAGGACACAATCAAACAAGACTTGTATATCCGCACTTTTGAAGAGTGGGTACTATGACTAATTTGATTCCATTCAAATAAAGTCTACGAATCTAGTTTATTGGGCAAATTGCCTAAAACACTATTTACTTGGTAAAAGTGCAAATCCCATCGATCTGTAAGCCCTAGTTCATAGTGAAGCAAGTGGGCCCATGTCTAGCTAGGCTAGAGGTGGATATGAATATTTCGTGACCTTTACGGATGTGGCATCGCGTTATGGTTATGTGTTTCTTTTGAAGAAACACAAATCGGAAACTTTTATAGTTTCGACACGAAATTGACAAACAGATCGGTTAAATTATTAAACCCTCTTGGTTAGACCATGATGAAAATACTTAAGCAATAAGTTTCTTATATACTTGAAAGAGTATAGTATTCTTTCAATGAGGACTCCTCACGGAACACGTCATTTTGACGGTGTGTCCGAAAAGTGTAACCGAATTTTGTTGGACATGATAAGGTTAATCATGAGTCGCTATGAGCTACCATTTCCTTCAACGGATACGCATTAACAGTGTTGAACTTATTTTGAATAAGGTTCCATAAAATTCTGTTTGACAGATATCATATTATATATGAACAGGAAAGAAACTAGGTTTCACATTCCTGTAAATTTGGGAATGCTAGGCATATGTTTGGATGATACCAAACAAGAACCCAAATCGGATAAGTGCCAATTGTAGGTTATCCTAGGGATACCAAAGTATAGTACTTATACAACTCACTTGAGAACAATTTAATTGTTGCTCACCATGCGGTTTTCCTAAGAGGAATACCGATATGCAGTGGTAAGTGGGAGGATAGTAAAACTCGATGAAAATCGGAGTGATACTGTTCAAGGCATTAAGTCCTTAATGGAACACAAACAGTTCATCAAGGAAGAAACTGTAACATTAATCTTCGAATACACAAGAACCGCGTAGTCGGAGAGAGTCAGAATACAACCTGGGGCATGGGTTTCTGATCTCACCTCATAAAGATGTCAATCTTATTGAGGAATACCAACTGACTACGTATGAGGAAGTGATACAAGGTATCGACTCCCTATTATGGCAAAGTGCCATGATGTCCGAAATGGATCCATGTATACCAACTATATTTGGATACTAGTTGATGTACCGCAAGGCATTGTGCCTATTGGTACTATATAAGTCTTCAAGGAAGACATACATGGAAGGCAACATACCAACGTACTAAGCTGGGCTTATAGCGAAAAGGTATCGTTATCAACATTATGTTGATTACGATTCAACCTTTTACATGTTTCCATGGTAAATCCATTTGGATAATGCTTGCTAATGATCCATGTTTCATTTATGAAATATGACAGCTGAACGGGAAAATTGCTTTCCTGAAAAGGAAACCTTTTGGAGGATGTTTACAACATCCTGTCGGTTTTGTCGTACCAAAACTAGCAAACAAGGTATGCAGGTTATTCGATCCATGTTTGGATTGAAGCAAGCATTAGGTTCTTGGAATTATTATTTTGATGTAATCATAATAGCATATGATTTAATTCAAAACGAAAATGATTCTTGTGTATATAAGGAGGTTAGTGGGAGCGCACTGACAGTGAATGTCCTATAAAATAATGATATGTCATTTCTTGGAAATGATATTCCCATAAAAAAAATCAGAGAAAGCTTGGCTTTCGATAATATTCTCCGAAGAATACTTGGGAGAGACAACCTTTATACTAGGAATAAAGATCTACTGGGCTAGATCTAAAAGTTGTTAATACTCTACAAGAACTCTTTGGAGAAGGAGAACTTGAAATGACTGGGATCACTACTGCAAGTTTCCTAACCGATGAAAACGGTACTGTACAGTTTGAATAACGGAACAGTGAGCTGGAAAGCTTCCAAGCAAGATACTGTTACCGAATAAACAACAAATGCGGGTTATTGCTGCAGCTGAGGCAGCAATAGAAGCCATTTGGGTCGATAATAAATCTAATTAGATTAGATATAGTTATATTAGCAGCTAAGTTGGGCTTCAGCACAAGCTAAAGAATTAATGGTCTCATCAAGGATCCAGACATATACTTCGATATTCATCTGATTTGTTCGGATCATACATTGTGGCGATGTGATGATCGTATAAATCGCATCAGACGATAATCACGCAAATCCGCTCACGAAAGCCTTTCCTCAGTAATTTGAGCCAACCATACATAGTTCGGGTGTCAGACACTCGAGTGACTGGCTATAGGCCAAGTGGGATATTGTTGGACAATTATGACCCATAGCGTCACTATTTGTACAGATCATGGTGTTGTTGTACAAATTAACTATGCAACAAAGGAGATTGCTCTCTTATCATTTGTGATTAGATCACCAAGATGTATAAATGATAGGAGGTCCTTATGATTTGTTCCTGGATTGAAAATGATATGAGACAGTATCAGTCCACGAAGGATAAATCACTAAATATCCCTAGTCAGAGTATTATCGAGAATGGACATCGATAATGCGTAAAAGACTAGTATTACACTTGTGCGCGTTATGAGGGCATAACGGCATAGTTCTCATATATTTGGGTATAGGATACTCATGCAAGTGTAATATGAGGTTGTGTTTTACCGATGGTACGGGAAACAGCTTCGCTCTGGATAGACCCCCTCGGAATTCCATTGGTAGTATGACTATGTGTCTATGGAAGTCCAAAATCAGGGTAGGTGTATTTGGTCTTAACCTGAGACTTGCACCGCTAATACTTACGACAATCAATATACTTTGGTTTTGGTCATCCAGGGCTTTAACAGTTTCTGTGTACGCCTCTTCTGGGTATATTGAGAATCGTAGTGTATTGGGTGTGATGTCGAGATGGAAGTATCACTCCAATCATAGTGGAGATGATGGTCACGTAGGATACGGAACTCGTTCTCTTATATACTCGAGCTATCGGGATATTATGACTATGTCATGTTTATCCGATTATAGAGACTTGTTACCAGAGATCCGATATGTGCTTCTTACGGGGCAGACACAATTCCAGCCCCAGGCCTAGCACGTGACATCCGATACTGGATCGAAATACGTAATACTACGTATACTACACCTGATATAGATCACATATTCCTATAAGGATATTTCTGGAGAATTGGGTAGGCATGGCGTTTTTCTATAAGCCAATTTTGTCTTGTAAATCGGTACAAACGTAGTACTAGGTACTTACGTGTTCGGATAGTCTGACGACCGTATTTACTGCCAACATATCCGGGGATCTCATGGGTCGCTTCCCGAAGATTCACCGATGATGTATGACTCGCACTTTATTAATCTGTGATTAATTAAATGAGAGAGAAAATTAATCCGGGATTAATTACGGAGATATTTTATCTGGGATAAAATATTAATTAAAGAGAGAGAACGATTAATTTGGAATTAATCGATAAAATAATATATTGGATATATTATACGAAATTGGATTTCGACGCGGAATTGAAATTAGATTTTAATTCGGGCGAACGAGTTAATTTAGAATTAATTCTGAAAATTCGATTTTAAACAAAGGTTCTGACCCTATGCGGAATTATAAACAATAAGCAGGACAAGTCCTGTTACTGCTACTATGGAATTGCAACAGGCAATTTAACAAATCAACCAACTAAAATAATAAGCTGCAAATGTAAAAACAATAACAATAATTAAAGCAGCAAAAATAATCAAACCACACAAAATTCAACACAATGATTTTGGTGACGAAGTGGAAAACTCTTCCGAGTAAAAAACCACTCCGGGTATAGGCTACCACCCGAATCCACTATATCGAGAAAAACTTACAGCGATGGTCAAGACCTATGGTGGCAACTCCACCGACTCAAGTACCTCTATACTGCAAGAACTCAAGGCAACTCCTCAAGCCCGCGACCCACGGTTTTCTTCAGAACCTCTGAAGTCTCTGAGTAGATTATATCACCAATGACGCCGGAACTCCGACTACCAAACTTCCTCCTAAAGAACTCTAAAGGATTAGGGAATTTGGGTTAAGTTGTGTTGAAGGTTTAACAAAGATGGATCGCACCATTAATGAAGAAGACAATAAGAAGAAGAAGTCTTCAGTGGTGGATTCAAATAAGGTTGAAAGCTTTGAGAGATTTAGGCTCAAGAAATAATTGCTTCAACTATAGGGGAATGTGGCTTAATGTTTGTTTATATAGGTAGGGCAAAGGAAAAGGGTTTCCTAGTCTTATTTTGGCTTAAAAACGTGTCTAAGAAACCTACTTACGCAGGGACGTTCGAACGCACTTCAAACGCAACTCAAACGCAAAGTCTCTGCCTCTAAACCGTTCGAACTAAATGACGAACGCAACTCGAACGCGGAACGCGGACTGGTTTTCAGGGGAAACTTAAACGCTTGTAACTTTCTCGTCTCTTGTCCAAATCATGAGTTCTTTATATGTACGTGATCGTCTTCGAGTCTACTTTCCAATGCCACTGACCTCATGTCAATTGGAGCTCTAAATCTTCTGAAATATGCAAAAGAGTAAACGTCGCTCTGAAATCTCTATCTCATGTTGCCAAATACTTGTCCAATTGCTCCGAGATCTTCAAGACTCATTACAACTCAATTGAACTTGTTTTGTTACGGACATTGCCAATAAAAATGGAACTAACAATCTCCCCCTTTGGCATTCTGTGACAAAACACTACCTATTACAAAGACTATGGTAATAGACCCAAAAAGTAAATAGTCAACTGTCAACCATCAAAACATTGACTTATTACAAATGGACTCGATCTAACACCTAACAAAGTAGTCTTGAAAATAATGCCACCGCATCAATAAACCTGCTTACCTGAAACATCCACAAACAATAATATACCGTGAAAAGCATTGAGATAATCAAGTAAAACATAAAGCAGATAAAAATCTCATGCATGTACAAGTAGAAATCCCTCTCCCCCTTAATCTTAACTCCCCTTAAAATGGAGATATCCAAAGGGTATTCTACGGCTCTCTCATATATATTAAGGCTCTCCCCTTTAATATATTAATCTCCCCCTTTTTGTCACGAAATGACAAAGGGTAAAAGAAACAGGAAAAATAACAGGAGAACAGGAGACAACACAAGCAAGAGCATAAACAAACAGAAATTACTCCCCCTCACTAACAGACACATAGAGTTAGCAAAATAACATACAGGAAGTAAACCAAAAAATCAGAAAAAGTGCACAAGAAGGAAGAAACAAATTGGTATGCAATAACATGAAGCACACATAGGCACATACTGAGAGAAATAAAAATCCTGTCAAAAACTGACTGAAACAGCATTTCAAGCTGATACAATGATACCCAGTCAGTATTCAGCTGTTTATGACATGAAACAATATGCATCATTTTAAAAGCAGCTAAATACAACACTTACGCATATGACATAAACACCAAAGCATATAAAGCACTTGCGTGAAAAATAAAGTGCATAACGAATCAAGGCTTAAGACCTTATTTTATGAGCTGGACACAGCCAAATAAATCCATCTCTAAACAAACCAAGTCCACAAAATAGGTGTTCAAACCCAGCACCACTAGGACCTGAAAATAAGCAACATTGGTTGCATGCTATATTATTCACCCCAGAAAAATCATGGGCTCATATTTAATACTCTTTCGAGTGAAGGGTTTTTGCCCTTATCTTTTGAATTTGGCCATTTTGGCTCTTTTGCACTTGAGTCTCATTTTCATTTTTTTTTTAAATATATTTCTTTTTACTTTTACAAGGGGATAGCAAGGTCATCTAGTCAAAGGTCACACTATTAAGCAAACAAAGCATGGAAGAGATTAGATTTCCATTCCAAAAACTCATACATGCGACCAAACCTTGACAAAATAAAAACGTGTATGTAAAAGTGCAAGCACAAGATATACCAAAGGTTTTTATCACACACACTCATGAATATAGAGCATCAAGAAAAATAAAAGCATATCCTACATGCATAATCATATATCCTACATACCAGGATCATATGCATAAGCTTTTCATGCTCTAACAAGCCATAAAAATATTTTTTGGTCTTTTTCAAAATATATAATTTTTTTTTTGATTTTTCAGTTTTAAGGCACAATAAAAATAAAGACACAAACAGGCTTGTAAAATATCCAATGATACATGGAGTTGTATCCCGAGTGCAGATCATACTACCGTCCATTTGGAATCGGCTATGAAATTTATGTCCGGGTTTCCATCCTATATACCAAGGGATATATAACAAAAACAAGACACACACACACACCCATATGCTGTGAAAACAAAATAAACGTGCAAAAACATAAAACACACGCACACACACATGCAATGGGAAAATAAAAATGCATCTTTCAAGCAGAGTTACACCGAAGTGTACTCTCAAAATGTCCATCAGGACACGCAGAAGAAGATGGAAATCATCTTGCTTCCCCACCCAAACCTTTCTAGGAGCCTCATGCACATGAGAGTTCCCAGACAACAAAGCAAGTTTCTCACTCAAGAATTGAGCTTGTTTGGTTAGTGCAGAAACTTGAGACATTAGATTTGACGAATCAAATCTAGAAGACACACTCTTAGGCCTTCTCTGTTGCTTGTGCAACATGAAGCACTTAGGCCTAATATGTCCAGCCTTGCCACAGTGGTGGCACACAGGCATGAACCTCGAACGAGAGCGAGGTTTACCCACAACACCTCTAGATTGAGGTTGGGAAACAGGACGAGGAACAACAGAAGGAGTCACATGACTAAAAACAGCAGGTTTCTTACCTAGGTCATGTTTAGCTGAGACAGGCACAGCTCTGGATGAAGAAGCCTTATCACAGTTAGGCTCAGAACTAATACCAAACATCCGGTCCACCTTTTTATTTCCACTAGAAAATGCAGACAACTGAGTTCTAGCATCTTCAAGCTCAGTCTCTAAAATTTGGACCCTATCAACTAGGCATTTGTTCCTCTCCTCTAGGTCATCAACAATCAAAAGGCTTTGCTCAAATTTAGCTTGAGCTTCATTCTTTTCTAACTCAACTAGTTTCAGCCTTTTATTGACCTCTAAATTAGTCTTCTTAATAGCTAAACTCTCTTTAAAAAGTTTAGCATAAGCTACCTGAAGACTGTCCTCATCAACTGACTCACTGTGAGAGGATTCTGAACCAGAATCTCTAACATACTCGTTCCTCTCACTGGTCACACTAGCAGGAAAGGCCATATAATTGCCTTTCGGAGAATCATCACCTTCAGAATCACTAAGGGATGCTACCATGGCTTTCTTGCCTTTAGCCCTAAGATATGTGGGACACTCGGATCTAACGTGCCCATATCCTTCACATTCATGGCACTGGACACTACGGGTTCTATTATCCATATCCCCTCTAGACTCTCTCCTGCTATGCCTACTCTCTCTAGGCTTATTCTCCATATCCCTATCACTGTTATGGCCACTCTTCTTAGGTTTAAGAAATTTCTTAAACTTATTTGTAAACAATGCCAAATCACAATATGTGAGGGTATCACAATTTAAGGGTTGACTATGTTCCATAGCTAATGGGTCAAGGATCGAGTTCAGGCTCTGATACCAATTGAAAATTTGGGGTTATCCTAAGTTCTGACCCTATGCGGAATTATAAACAATAAGCAGGACAAGTCCTGTTACTGCTACTATGGAATTGCAACAGGCAATTTAACAAATCAACCAACTAAAATAATAAGCTGCAAATGTAAAAACAATAACAATAATTAAAGCAGCAAAAATAATCAAACCACACAAAATTCAACACAATGATTTTGGTGACGAAGTGGAAAACTCTTCCGAGTAAAAAACCACTCCGGGTATAGGCTACCACCCGAATCCACTATATCGAGAAAAACTTACAGCGATGGTCAAGACCTATGGTGGCAACTCCACCGACTCAAGTACCTCTATACTGCAAGAACTCAAGGCAACTCCTCAAGCCCGCGACCCACGGTTTTCTTCAGAACCTCTGAAGTCTCTGAGTAGATTATATCACCAATGACGCCGGAACTCCGACTACCAAACTTCCTCCTAAAGAACTCTAAAGGATTAGGGAATTTGGGTTAAGTTGTGTTGAAGGTTTAACAAAGATGGAATCACACCATTAATGAAGAAGACAATAAGAAGAAGAAGTCTTCAGTGGTGGATTCAAATAAGGTTGAAAGCTTTGAGAGATTTAGGCTCAAGAAATAATTGCTTCAACTATAGGGGAATGTGGCTTAATGTTTGTTTATATAGGTAGGGCAAAGGAAAAGGGTTTCCTAGTCTTATTTTGGCTTAAAAACGTGTCTAAGAAACCTACTTACGCAGGGACGTTCGAACGCACTTCAAACGCAACTCAAACGCAAAGTCTCTGCCTCTAAACCGTTCGAACTAAATGACGAACGCAACTCGAACGCGGAACGCGGACTGGTTTTCAGGGGCAACTTAAAACGCTTGTAACTTTCTCGTCTCTTGTCCAAATCATGAGTTCTTTATATGTACGTGATCGTCTTCGAGTCTACTTTCCAATGCAACTGACCTCATGTCAATTGGAGATCTAAATCTTCTGAAATATGCAAAAGAGTAAACATCGCTCTGAAATCTCTATCTCATGTTGCCAAATACTTGTCCAATTGCTCCTAGATCTTCAAGACTCATTACAACTCAATTGAACTTGTTTTGTTACGGACATTGCCAATAAAAATGGAACTAACAAATTCGTTAGCGACGTGAATAGTGAATTTGCTATGCATAATTATTTAATTACGTCGCAACGGAAAATTCGTTAATTTGGAATTAGTGAACCCAAGCCCGAGCGTGTTTGCGAGCGCATTCGTATTTCGAATTCGAGTGCGGCACGCAAGTCACATCAAGCGTCAAATCGCTAGTCACATCAAGCGTCAAATCATTAGTCACTTTGAGTGATGTGACAACTTGTCACTTGATTTATTGATTGATCTAAATAATGATGTGAGTGGTTGAGGCTTTATTGCCTTTGACTTTTTGAAATTGATAAATGGAATATGTTTAATTGTTTTTCTTAAAAAATCAATTAACAAATACAAAAGCAATTTCTTCTCTCTCTTGCCAACAACACACACGGTTTTAGAAACCTTCTCTCCCTCCTCTCATCTCTCTCGGCCTCAAGGCCATCTTCTTCTTCCTTCTCACTAGTTGGACCGAAAATGAAGAGGAGAAGCTAAGGAATTTTGTGGCATAATTCCTAAGTGCTAGCACACCATTTGAGTACATACAAAGATGATAGGGGACTGAACACATGATCATGGAATTACCACTTGGAGCTTGGAGCTTTGAAGACATCCATGGCCGATTCTTGGAGGAGCATCACAGCCCACTGCCGTGCAGTCCACTGCTGAGCCACTGCCACTGCTGAGCTTCACCAAGTTGGAGAAAAAAAGTGTTCTTCGTCGCATCTCAACCGATCGTTGTAAGTATGTTTCTGCCATATTTCTTCTTATATTCACATGTGTTTCTTGCTTGATAATTGCCCCTTGGGACCTTAGAGAATTCCTAACAAGGTCCGTACCCCCAGCTCCAGTTTATGGCTTGGGGGACGGCGATACGTAACGCCCCAAAACCACCAGTTTCTGAGACAATAGTGGCATGCTTTGGGGGACGGTGATACGTAACGCCCCAAAGTCATGGATTTGCACTGCTGGCTCCAGTTAGGCGTATGGGGGGACGGCGATACGTAACGCCCTCATACGTCCAGTTTTTCAGACAGAGACCGTTTTCAATTTTCATATAACGATTTCATTTTTCCATTATAGATTCCAGGTTTTCAGATACAGAGCAGTTCAAAGAGAACAGACTTTCAATTAATATTTTCAGAAAACTAACTTTTCAGAAATAGTTTTCAGAAACCAGATTTTCAAAGGCAGTTTTCAGAAAGATAAAGCTTTCAGAAACGAGTTTGCATATAAAGATGTCTTTATTGATACTATGGTTTTGAAATCAAGTTTTCATTTCAGTTTTCTGTTTTAGTCCACTCACTTAGATCGTAAAGCGGTCTAACCCCCACCTCAGTCTTTGTATCTCGCAGGTTTCTCAGAAGATGAGCTCGAGAGAACGGATACTGATGCAATCGCTAGGGATGAAGTCCACCAGCACAGAGTCACATTGCATGAGAGCCTACTTAGAGTCAAAGTAGAGTTACATGTATACATTGTGATGTAAAAGTCATAGTAATGGGTCTGATAAAGTTTTGTAAAGAAAAGTACTTTGAGTATTCAGTTTTAAGAATTCAAAGTATTGTTGAGTTAGGTTGTGGTCCCTATGCATAGCATTGTATTTTGAATGGTTTAAAATACAGTTGGGAAGTCAGAGGCTAATGGGTTTAGTATAGCTATCATCTGCCGGTAACATCTACCCGTTTTGGGGATGTTACAATTAGAGAATCAATGGTACTTAAGGTATAAATAATTCGACGGGTATAACAGATATTTTATCCTGGGTCTAATTATGAGATTCTCGTGAAGGGTCAATTCATATGTAATAACTATATCGATGGACATCGACGTTGTTCGGTTTATATTCTACGACAACGAGAGTGCATCTTTGGTTTTTTAGTGAAATAACCTAAAGTTAATAATTTGGAATATTTATTGGAGCTCGGAATATTGTAACAAATTAAATATAATTAGATGGTCTAATTATAAATACACATATGTTATTGATGAGACCAATAATTAAAGCCACACTTAATAACTATGTTAAACTAGTTTAACAAAAAGTGTTCAGTTAAAGATCATTTAGTTGAAACATTATTTTAAAATTGATGAATTTTAAAACTCATAAATTCAAAAGGGGTTACAACTTTGATTTCTAATAAATGGAAGTTAATTTTTTTTGTCTTATAACTTACCAATGTATTCATGATACATTAAAGCAAAATTTGAATTTGGATGTTACAATAATGTATATGGCCAAATTTTGCTAGGGGTTTTAGGGATGATTTTGTAATTTTAGTTCTAAATTAATCTAACATAAACCCTAAGTCTATAATGAAAATTTTGTTTTCATTTTTGGTGAAATCTCATTTTTTATCATAACTCTAGCTTCCAATTTCTTCTCTTTTATCTTAAGTGTTGAAAGAAAAATAAAAAGAAAAAAATGTATATGTGACTTTTAATCTCTAAATTATTTAGCGAATATTTTTGTGAGCTTAGCCCACTCTAACGTTTTCTGGTAGCAAGTCATAGCATCGAAGATAATTCGGTGTTGAAGCAAAATATTCATTCTTCCCTACCCTTGTACTCACAACAGTAAGCAGAAAATTATGCTCATTGTCACCACTTTTACATACATGGGTGTTTTATGGACATTTAGGGGATGTCTTATAGTGATTATATTTTCCAAAACAGTGGCATAAAAATCAAAAAACAACCAACATAATACAGTGAGCTGTACGCGCGTAAAGAGAGTTTTCGGTGTGCAAAACAGTCCAGTTTTTCCCTATTGTTCAGGGGCTGTTCGAGGCTTGAAAAATAATCAAAAAAAGAAGCAATACAAGTCCAAATGGGCTGGACAATTTCGGCTAAAAAGGGAAAAAGGCAGAAAAATTTTCAAGGTCGATCCCGATGCCTAACACGCTTCCGCCACTCGAGAAATCATTTCCTACAATTGGCATCAAGAGGTACGTTGAAAAGTTTTCTTAACCCTTTTTCATTTTATTAAAAATTTTCTGTTTTTTCTTTATTTTTATTTTTTTATATAAATATTTTTGCATGTTGTGATGAGTAGGCACAAATTTTATGTTCATGTAGTGAATATTTTTGTTGAAGTTCATGTGATGAATGTATTGCATTTGTCATAAATTTTTTCGGCTCTTATTTTTATGTTATTTTATTTTTGGGTAAGGCCATAAGACAATTCTTACAAAATTTTGAAAATAAATTTTATGTAATTTTTAAGTTGTACCAATGTTTTTGTAAATTGAAGAGCTAATGTTGTCAACGACTTAATAATGAGTTTTTCACAATTCATGGAGAAATTTTTGAAGAATAAGGGGTGTCTTGGTAAATTTGGTACTAATTAAATTAGTATAGAGAAAATAAGAGCTCGGTCTATGCAATTTTATTTTTTATGTATTATATATGTTTAATTCTAAATGTTTGAATAACATGTCATATAACTTAGGGTACCTATTATTGCATTTTCTCATGTCATAACATGTAATAGATGCAAGAATATTCTAGTCATAAAATTTAATTTTATGAAATTTAAAAGAGATAAATTGGAATATGATATGCATGAAAAAAAATTAATAGGAATAATTATTTTAATGGTTTAAAAATTTAAAAATTCAAATATAATATATATATATATATATATAGGTTTTATAAGTGAATTATATTTTCCCTTGGTATATCGGATGAAAACCCGGATGTAAATTCCATAGACGATTCCGAATTGACGGTAGTGTGGTCTACACAATTCCACATACCATTGGAATTTATAAGACGTCTATATTAATTAAATTGTTTAATTAAAAGTTTTTGTCCCTTATTTGAATTTCTAATCTTAAACCTGTTGGTTAGCTAATATTTTAAGAGTTAAAATTAATTAGGTCACTAAAGCAAACTTAATTAAATTAGTTTAATTAATTGGGACTAATAAGAATTAGTGAATAAAATTTTAAGAGTTAAAATTGGATATATCATTAATGTTACACTAGTGTAAAGTTGAGTTATGTTTTAGCATAATCTTGTTGTCACTATTGAATTAAAATATTAGATATTTTAAGTAGAAACCTTTAATTTTAAAGTATACAACAATATATCTGATGATCTTCGTTGTTAGTCTGAAAACATAAGATTCAAAAGAGGCCTCGAGACGGCTTCATTTTCTTCCCTCTACGGATGGTGTCCATTTTGGGTCAATATCAAGTTTGGATTTCGAGAGGATAGGAATTCTAGATGTATCTAGTGAACTGACATACCCTACAGCGGCACTTCACTAGTTAAGTCCAAGGGTTCTGAAACAAGGGATTACACTCACAAAGGAATGATTAAACGTTAATCAAAATTTCTTGATCGAAACAAAAGATGGTTGATTAATATAGGAATAAGAGTTATTCCCGCATATATTAATCAATTGAGATTGTCTCGATCTATCATGTAAATACTTGACCTACCCTAGGGTGGCACTTATTTGTGGGATGATAGATTTCAGTGGCATAGTATTTATTTTTAGGTTTCTTATTCATTATACATTGTACATGTACCATGTTTAATTTTATGCCTAAATGTTTATGATGATTTTAATATGCGATGAATGAATGTTAAAATGCATGCTTGTTTTATTTTCAACCATGGTACCTCTTATCATATTAATTCTCTCTAATGATAAATTAACGGGAGAAAACTATGTAAAATGGAAAAGTAACATGAACATCATAGACCTTAAGTTTGTCCTGACGGAGGAATGTCCTCTTGAGCCAGTCAGGTTATGCGCGATGCCTAACAAAAATGGGTCCCGGCCAATGAGAAAGCCTGCTGCTACTTGCTAGCAAGGATGCCCGAGGTTCTTGCTGTGAAGCATGAGCCAATAGCTATAGCTTCTTTGATGATGGTTAATTTCATTGCATGGAATGTTCAAGAAGTCTTCAGAGAGGCAACGTCGTGAGGTTATGGTCTCAGCGATGACCACAAGGATGTAGGAATGTACATCTATCTGAGAACACGTCTTGAGGATGATGACCTATTTAAATACGGCCAAAACTCATGGAGCTTGTATTGACGAGCGTAGCCAGGTGACCATGATCATGGAAACTCTTCTGAAGAGTTTCTTGCAGTTTAAGTGCAACTATGTTATGAACAAGTTAACTTTTACTTTAACAAAACTTCTAAATGTGTTCACTTCATAGGAGTCCATGCTGATGGATCCTCATAATCCTAGTGGAGAAGCAAGTGTTGCCGAATCTTTGAAATCTGCAAAGAATAGAAAGAAACACTGGGAAGGCTAAGGGTACAACTACTTGATAAATGGAAAGACCTTGCTGAAGTTGACTTTACCATAAGAGTTAGCACAGGGGATGATGTTTCGGTATAAGTAGTGGGAGTTACTAGTTTTCAATTTTTCTAATAATAGTTATTCGAATCTAAAAAAAGTATTGTTTATCCTCGTTTTGTCATAGAAATTTGATTTCTGTTTCAAAAATGTTGCATGATGGTTTTTCCATTTTAAATAATAATAATTTAGTTATTACTGCTAGAAATGGATTAACTATATGCACAAAAAACTCAGAGAACAACTCATATATGTTAAGACCTTTAACACACAGTTTATTACTCAATAATGAAATGTTTAAGGTTGAAAAACATAAAACAAAGCGATAAAAAATTTCTCACGATGACACATATCTGTGGCATCTTAGACTTGGTCATACTAGCCTTGACCGGATAGGTAGGTTGATAAAGAATGAAGCTTTAAATCAATTAAAATTCGGTATTTTACCAGTCTGTAAATCTTGTCTAGAAGGAAAGATGACCAAGAAACTTTTTACTGGAAAAGGTATAACAGCCAGTGAACCACTTAAGTTAGTACATTCGAGCATTTTTGGATCGATGAATGTATAATCACGGGGTGGTTATGAATATTTTGTCACATTTATTAACGATTATTCAAGATATGTGTACGTTTACCTAATGCAGCAGAAGTCATATACCTTTGAAAAGTTCAAAGACTATCGTGCTAAGGTTAAGAACCAATTAGGTAAGACGATCAAAACTCTACGATCGGATCATGGAGGAGAATACATTGATAGTGATTTTGAGGAATTCTTGGTTGAGCATGGGATAGTATCCCAACTCATAGCCCCTGGAACACCACAGCATAATGGTGTTGCAGAGATGAGAAATCGAACTCTAGTAGACATGATAAGATCTATGTTTAATTACAGTTCACTGCCTAGTTCATTCTAGGGATATGCATTACAAACATCAATATATATCATTCATGTAGTTCCATCTAAGTATGTTCATAAGACTCCCTTAGAGTTGTGGTGTAGTTGTAAAGCTAGTTTACAATATTTTCGCATATGAGGGTGTCCATCACATGTGCCAAAGAATAAGACTACAAAGTTAGAACCACGTTCTCAGGTGTGCCTATTTGTAGGCTATCCTAAAGACATTTGTAGTCTGAAAGATAATAAAGTATTTGTGTTGACAAACGCTACATTCTTGAGGAATACTATATGAGGAGTTCAAACCTCGAAGTAACGTGTTACTCAAGAAGTTAACTGTTGATTCAACCAGTACATTATCGTAAATAGTAGTTGATAGAAGCATAGAACCTTCATCTGAGCATCAGATGTAAGTATATCCGAATATTCTACCACATAGACACAGTGGAAAGGTTGTACGACAACCTGATCACTATCTAGGAGTTAGAGAGGCACAAGTTGATTGTGTATGTGATCCATTAACCTACTGTAGTGCAATGGATGATTCTGATAAAGATGAATAGCTCAAAGCCATGAACCTCGAGATGGAGTCGATGTACTCCAACTCAATCTGGGAACTTGTAGACCCACCTGATAGGGTAAAACCCATAAGTTGCAAGTGGAGCTATAAGAGAAAGAGAGGAGCAGATGGGAAGGTACATACCTTTAAGGCAAGGCTAAGTGGATAAATGTTATATCCAAAAAGAGGGAGACGACTATGAGGAGACTTTCTCGCCAGTAGACATGCTCAAATCCATCTGCACTGTTCTCTTCATTACCGCATATTATGACTATGAGATTTGGCAGATGGACATCAAGTCTAGATTCTTGAATGGAAATCTTGATGAGTGTATTTATATGGTACAATCAGAGGGGTTCATAGCCCAAGGTCAATAAAAAAAAGGTTTACAATCTGCAACGGTCCATTTATGGACTCAAACAAGCATCTCGATCTTGGAACATAAGATTTGATACCATGATCAAGTCTTATGATTTTGAGCAGAACGACGATGAGCCTTATGTATACAAGTGTCTCATTGATCGTAAGGTGGTTTTTCTCGTTTTATACGTCGATGATATTTTACTCATTGGGAATAATGTAAAAATATTATCGGACGTGAAATCTTAGCTAGCTAACCAATTTCAAATGAAATTTTTGGGAGAGGCCAGATATGTACTTGGGATCCAGATTCTTAAGGATCGTAATAGACAACTATTAGTTATATCTCAAGCATCATATATCTATAAGATCTTTGTACGGTTTGGAATACATAATTCCAAGAAAGGCAATTTTCCTTTTCTATATTGAATTCATTTGTCAAAGGAACGGTCTTCTAAGACATCTCAAAGAATTGAGGAAATGAGACATATCCCATATATCTTAGCAGTTGGTAATTGTTGGGGTTGGTGCTCAGAGCGCCAATTCCCGGTTGTATTTCTTTATGAATACTACTGTAAAACTTTATTATTATGAATAATATATGCAGTTTCTATAATATAATGTATCTTTTAATATGGTAAAGACGTAATGACCTTAGAATGATTAGTCATGGTACTGTTGCAAAAGCGTCATAACTGACATTGAGTAGTATCATGACGTTGTCATTCTCAGACAGTTCCTGGTCAAGGTTTACACTACTTGGTCAGTATAGTAAACCTGTTGAGACCGGTACATGTCGTATAATGGAATATATGATTCCAATGGTTTCTCAATGAACCATAAGTATTGGAGACTAGTATAGACGTGTAGGTGTTTATAGCGGATAAACATTGAACGACTCACCGAAGATTCTTAATGGATGGTACACCAACGTCACTAAGAATATTTTCAGGTTGAGTAGCACTTATGATTCTTAGACTTGAGATGCCACTGTGGGCACATGAGACATCTTCTACACTTAGATGGCAGTCACGTCACCGATCTATTTAGATCAGACCTCCGCCTGTTCGTTGGGTGTAGATAGATCCTCAGGGTGTCATGTGTGTGTCAAGATAGGATCCGTCAGTTCTGTGTATCAGAGCATAGGTAGTCCATATGATTGGCAATCAGATAAAACCATGGGCCCGTGGTACAGTTTAGAAACTAGTTCTAAACAATCCTTTTGAGATTGCTAATATAATAGTCGACTGGATACTCCCCATAGAGATTTGACGTTTACATCTATATCTCTGGGATATATCCGGATACCTGTGACGGAGGAATTATACATTTGCCATGACCTCGGCCTGTATGATTCAGCGAGTTTATCTGTGGTCGTCATAATTTACGGGTGGATAAATTATGGACACGAAATTGGATTTCGTGACGGATATGCCTGAATCTAGAGAGTCTCACTAATGAAATATACTCGTAGAGCACTAGGGCAACTTATATAAATAATATTGATTATTTATAAAGTCGTTTAAAGGTTAAACGCAAAATACATGTGATGGGACCCGATAGTCATTTCCTTTATTTTGGGTATTTGCATTTAATACTTGATTAATTCAAATACACATTAATTAATTGTCAAAATGAGATATTTGACTAATATCATAAATGAATATATGTATTTAATATTTAATGTAAATATTATACATATATTTAATATATTTGTATTTAATTAATTAATTGATTATATAATTGTTAAATGATTAAATTAATTAAAGTATAGATATTTTAAAGTTATGATATTTGTTTTAATGGCTAAGTTGAAATTTTTGACTTGGTTGAAAATATCATTAAAGTGTAATAATCATTTTAACAAGTTGCAAATTGAAATTCAAATGAAATGAAAACAAAATATCTTGTAAATTACCTAAGCAATTTTCGGCCAAGGGCAAAAATACACAAGTATATATTGTTTTGTTTCATTTAGGGTTTAATAACCTTTTTCACACTTTACCTAAAACTCCATTGAAAGAAGACATAGAAGCTTGAGAGAAAGAAAAGCAAAAACAAGGAAAAGCTTGGAATTTAGTAAGTATTTCCAACTTGCCATTAGATAGAAAAATGTTCCTCTTGTTGTGGTCTTCATCTGTGATGTTCTTATGTTTTTCTTCTTCTTTTTTTCTATGTGTTTTTGGAGAATGGAAGTTTTTGGAGAGGGTTGAGCATGTACAAAGATCATAGAATGTTATTAATGAGTTAATAAGCATTCTATTGATGGTTTAAGAAACTAGTTTCCATTCTAGAGTTATTGACCCACTCTTAAATGACCTAGAATTGTTCTTATAGTTGTTTCATTGTGGTGAGGCTTGATTGTAATGGTGTTTTAGAAACTTGATTTAAGTGTTGGTTTCAAGTTTCTGACCTTGTACCACCTTTTGGCTTTTCATTTATATTGAGTATTTGGATTTGTATATGATGCATGTAAAATACTCGTCTGTTTGACCCTGGTCAGACATGGTCTGGTCGGAGCTCGTCTGGTCGGACCTCATCTGGTCGGACCTCATCCGATCTGACATGGTCTGGTCGGATCATGACCACATGTGGTCGGCCATGACTTGATGTGGTCGGACAAAGGGCCTTTTGTGGTCGGATTATTACTTCATCTGATTGGATCATACACATGAGTAATTTTTTTGGGTTTAGGTGAAATCCGAATAGATTATTCATATTAGATATTGAATAATCTACTCGATATTTTGAAAAAGTTTTGAAATACGATTTCAGCCCGACCCAAGTTTCCGCTGCGCCCGACCTGAATCCCTTACAGTAATTACATGTATGTTGTGCTATACACAAGACCGAACATCTATTTTACAGTGGGAGTAGTCAGTAGGTTTCATTCTAACCCAGGATTAGATCATTGGGTAGCTACGAAACACATTCTCAGGTATCTTAAGAGAACGAGAAATTACATGCATTTGTATTTCGGTGAGGATGTAATCCTCATGACATATACAGACTATGATTATCTTATGGATGACGATTCTTAGAAATCAACAACTGGATCAGTGTTTATCCTAGATGATGAGGCCAGTGTGTGGAGGAGCATAAAGCAATCTTCTATTGTTGACTCCACCATGAAGGCTTAGTATGTAGCAGTTTGCGAAGCAGCTAAGGAGCAGTCTGGTTCTGGAAAATCTTGGGAGATCTAAAAGTTATTCCAGATATGGATAAACCACTCGCACTTTATTACGATAATAGTGGTGCAGTGGCGAACCCTAAAAAATAAGATGACATAAGATAAGGTAGCATATAAAGAGGAAATATGATCTCTTAGAAAGATAGTGCAAATAGCATATGTAGAGATTCTGGATTATCCGTTTACAAAGACCTTGTCGGCTAAAGGTTTGGAGGTCACCTAGAGGGTCTATGATTACACAACATGTCTCATTTTCTCTAATGCAAGTGGGAGATTTTTGGGATATATGCCCTAGAGTTTCATGTAATATGTAAATGAAATTATTTGTTATAAAATAAAAGATGCATTGTTTCATTTATCAATTATTTTTGATTTAAATCATTTATTGTAAACTACCCAATTTACCATTGATTACATATGTGCCTTCAGACTTAGTGTATGAGTGTCATACACTAAGAGGATATAAGTCTGAAGTTAGTAATCTAAAGTAGTCCATAGAGAGCAAACAAAGCGGGGTACTTTATTTGTGGTTTATCTATAGCAGCGATCCATTCTATAGTTGTATGGAGACCTTGATTCGGGATCATCTATGAGGTGATACGAGAATGGAGGCACCTTATATGATGTGATCATATAAGACTGGACCTAAATAGAAATGAATTTCTTATAATATCTGTTAAATAAAGAAATTTATTTCAATATACTAAATTATCATATATGAATTGATCTGAATCATGAGTGTACCATGAACTCCTGCATGGCAGGCCATGTTCTTTGATTTACAAAAGTGAGGTTAGTGTAGAAATCACGACCGATAGTTATGTACTTTGGGGACATGGTTTGGTGTATAGCTGGGGACGTTTTACATAGATATGAAATTCATTCTTTCTAGCGAAAATTAGAGGAATATTTTTATTAGGGGTTGATTCGGTACTTAAACGATTAGAGCGCTCAAGTCTTTCTATTATGAATAGAAATATTAATATTCATAATGGTTATGAATAAATCGTTCATTAGAGAATCAAAGGTAATTAAGGTAAAAATAATTAGATGGTTATAACGGACATTTTGATCTAGCTCTAATTATGAGATACTCGTAAAGAGTCAATCTGAATGTAATGATTATATCACAGTATAGTTCGACTTATATTATATATCTACGACAACGAGAATACAGCTTTGGTCGAAATTGTAGGTTCATTTGGTCACCATGCTATATATCAATGACTTATATATTAGTGGAATAACCTAAAGTTAATAATTCGAAATATTTAATTAAAGATTTTTTATAAGTATTCTTTGATTATTTACGCTCGAAATTGTAGGTTCATTTGGTCACCGTGCTAGATCGACATACTGTAACAAATTAAATATAATTAGATGGTCTAATTATAAACTCACATATATTATTGATGAGATCAATAATTAAAGTCACACTTACTAACTATGTTAAACTAGTTTAACATAAAGTGTTCATTTAATGATCATTTAGTTGAAACATTATTTTCAAATTGATAAATTTTAAAATTTGATTTTAAAACGAATAAATTCAAAAGGAGATGCAATTTTAAATTGTAACTAATGGAAGTTAATTTTTTCTCTTGTAACTTACCTATGTATACATGATACATTAAACCAAAAATTAAATTTGGATGTTTCAAGAATGCAAATGGCCAAATTTTACTACGGGTTTGGGGATGATTTTATAATTTTAGTTACAAATTATTCTAACATAAACCCTAACTATATAATGAAAATTTGTTTTCATTTTTGGTGAAATCTCATTTTTGATCATAACTCTAACTTCCTAGTTCTTCTATTTTCTCTCAAGTGTTAAAAGAAAAATAAAAATAAAAAATTTGTGTGTGACTTTTAATCTCTAAATTATTTAGAGAATAATTTTGTAAGCATCGCCCACTCTAGATTTTGTTGATAGCGAGTAATAGCACCAAAGATCATTTGATGTTGAAGAAAAATCTTCATTCTTCCTTACATTTGTACTCACGGCAGTGAGTAGAAAACTCTGCTCACTGCCGCCACTTTTGCTAGTCGTTTATGAGTTTTTTATTGTAATTTTATCCAAAAAATTTAGGAACATAAATGAGTTTTTTCTATACGTTTTGGGGCTTTTTTGGAGTGATTATATTGTCCAAAATAGTGGCAAAAAAAATATAAACAGTCAGCACAAATAGTAAGCTTTGTGCACACAAAAGGAGTTTTCGTTGTGCAAAATAGTCCAGTTTTTGGGCTGCTATTCCGGGACTGTTCGGGGCTAGAAAAACCATCAAAAATAGAATCAAAAAAGTCCAAAGGGACTGGACAGTTTTAGCTAAGAATGGGAAAAGGCATAAAAATTTTCAAGATCGATCCTGGTGCCTAAAAGGCTTTCGCCACACGGGAAATCGTTTCCTACATCCTAGTATTTCATACAGGGTGGTGACTTGGTTAGTCCCCCCGCGTGATTATCTATAATCTCCATGGGCTATGAAACTAATAGTGTAGTGGTCGCTGACGTCATAGGCATAGCGGAAAACCTCTTCGCTCCTATATATGGCGACTCCACTGGGGATAGAGTATTGACTTTGAAAAAATATATTGTAGTATTTACAGTAAGATTAAGGAGAACCACGTCTTCATATTTTGATACCCTTTTTGACCCCGATGGTGTTTCATATCGAGTAATCGCTTTCACTCAAGGAAATAGATTGGTATGTGATAATAACCATCACTTATTGGCATGTACTCTTGGGTATTAAGGTGCGTTCATTTGGTCGATCAAACTATTGGGTGGGGAGACCTAGTTGTGAATAATCTTTTATATCCTTAGGTATAAAAAGGTACGTTCACTTGGTCATTTGAACCCTTGGGTGGGGAGACCTAGTTGTAGGCAACCCTTCACCGATAAGAGTCTAAGCCTTACCCATTTAAGCCCATATGAAAAGCTCATAGTTATTATCATATAGAAGCCTTCATTATGCTTGTGTTTGGGCCCCCAATCATTTGAAGTTGTTTGGACCTTTTGTCGTGGGATGTAAGCTTGTTGGGCCTTTTCAACTAGGACAACTTTGCGTTACTTGATAATTAGCCAAATGCTTTAGAATGAAAATGGGCCATCATGTAAGTAAACATCGATGGACCTAAAACGTTTTGATTATGATCCAAAAGTGCTAAAACATGATTCTGATATCTGTAATGGGTTTCATCCAGAAGAGGTACACCTTGTTTTTACCCATTTAGATACTCCTAAAACATTTCTAAGCCCACGATCCCCATATTAGGATTAGTCATTGTGT
The DNA here is from genome assembly GCA_019454045.1 of Zanthoxylum bungeanum. Taxonomy (NCBI): domain Eukaryota; kingdom Viridiplantae; phylum Streptophyta; class Magnoliopsida; order Sapindales; family Rutaceae; genus Zanthoxylum; species Zanthoxylum bungeanum. Next base: position 4,940 of record SKCR01047904.1, on the reverse strand, counting down.
AAATAGGTGGCCTGTCTTTTAACGATGGAATAGTACCAAAGTAGCCAAGGTTTACCCTCTGTATCATAAGAGAGAACGAGCTCATGTACCCCCCGTTGGTGCATAAGCTAAGCCAAACCTAGGGAAAATATGGACTTTGCATATGTGGGGGAGAAATTAGGTTGGAAAGTATATGCTAATTGAGCATGCATTACATCCATATATGCATCATGTTGATCCTTTATTTTGCAACCATCATAGCAGCTTAGTGGGTTAGGGAATAATGTAGACTCGTCAAAATGCAATTAGCATATTCAAAAATGGTAAGCAATGATAGCACCTGCAGTGACAATGCCCATATGGATCAATTAGAGAAAATAGTGAACAAAATGGCAGAATAACTACAAAACTTAGCCACTGTCGTTACCAATCTGATAGCAATCCAAACGATGCCTCGGACAATAGGGACCGAAACTAGTGAGAGGATGCAAGATGGGCCTAATCATTGAACAGCTGAATAAACCCCTATTTTAAATTAAGATGACATGGCCAATTATACCGTTGGAAAAATGGAAAAATCCCAAACTGAGACTGAGCGCTAAGTTGAAGGAGAAAATAGAGACGGTTGCCCAAAAGATGAAGGGAAAACATAAAGACCTACTTAATTATAGTGTTATGGCTTTCAAAGAACATCTACCTTCTCAATTCAGAATGCCTGAAATGGAGAAGTTCAATAAGAATGGGGAACCGAAGGCACATCACCGCCAATATGTGTCTTTGATGACCTCTACAGGTTTATCTCAACGTTAAGTACAGAAGATGTTTGGGATGTTACTAGAAGGGCCACCAGCAGAATGGTATCACAACATGGAGAGGAACGTAAAGGAAGACTGGAGAGTGGATGATGAAGCGTTCTTAAATCAATATGTAACAGATATGGACATCGAATTATCACTTCGTGACTTGGTGAACATCAATCAGGGGCAAGAAGAAAATTTCAAGGAGTATGTAAACCGCTAGAGAAGCCATATTTCGAAAATACGGACGAGACCCTCATAAATGACCAAATTAAAATGATCATCAAGGGCACCAAGCCCTCTATTTATAAAAGGTTGATGAGGATGACCTCAATGATTTCAGATTTAGGCATTTGAAAGAGACAGTCATGGATATCGAAAACAATAGGCCGAAAATAAGAAGCATTATAGCCAAAATAAAAAGTCAATCGGGGATTCTTCATGAACCAATGGTAGCCCCACCGTGATCGTTGCTATCCGAAACATAAGATTTTGCAACTTCAGTTGACCTCTATCAAAGATATTTGAGAAACTAACTATTTTCATACATTGTCCGGTCAGAGCGCGCAACTCAGACATGGAACACTTGTTTAGTTTTCTGATGTATTTTCAAAAGATTAGTTTTCTGATGTGTTTTCAAAAGATTAGTTTTATGATGTATTTTCAAAATATCAGTTTAAATCGATTACCTAATGTTTTCCAATTCTGATGATGGATGATATTGATTGTACATAACTTATATTTATGATGTATATATGTGAATAGTTTGATTGATGAGTTACTATTGTGTCATAGTAGTATTGGTTAAAGAGTCCATTCGGGCAACATTTATCTCATATATATTCTAAAATAGGTAATGAGTTCCATATAAGCATTGAATGCCTAAATCAATACTTATGTTTGTTTATGACTCAATCATGTATTCTTTGAACATTCTGACTTTTAATCTGATATTGATGACTTTTGATCTTTGAAAGTTATGTCGTCTCTGTTGTTGGCTATGCAATGTTTTAAAGATTTGAAATGAGTTAAGATCTTAAATTTATACATGTATGTATTTCTCAGAGGTTTGTACGTGGAAGGTATACATGAAAACTCTAATGTTCGAAATGTTTTCCGTAAATGTCTGAGTACAAGTAAGCTTTTTGAAGTTGTGTGTGTACGATTGTTATGTAGATGATTTGAGCTTCTGCACAAGCTATGTTTCTAAATTTGTCTATGAAATTATATGTAACTTGGATTTTGAACGTTCGAAAGGTTTTCCGTATAAAGATTAGTATTTGAGTTATTACCCAAAAAAAAAATTTAAATTTTCTGATTTGTTGATATTTCAAATATGTTTCATTTTCTGATATATGATAAAAGAGTTTAGTTTCATAATACAAATGATTTGGATATTACAGTTCTCGATTGCGGTTTTGTTTAAAGTTTTGTTTTGTATTATGTCATATGAACTCAATTTCTACATAGTAAATGCAAGTATTTTCAGAAGACTTTGTATATTAGAATGTAAAGAATAGTACGAAATTTGAAAGATTTTCAGTATAAGTTCAAGTACAGTGTTTCTTTCAAGTCCTAAATTTGTATATCTGTGTCGTTTTCCGATGATTATATATATTATTTTCAAGATTTATTCTTGTCTTTTAGGGTATGAGTGTGGTTACTTACTGAGTTTTACAACTCACTTCACAACAGTTTGCTAGTTTTGCAGGTTGGCAATCAGAACGATCAGCCATCAAGTTTTTGGAAAGTCCTGTTCGAGACAACGGATCACCCAAGTTGCAGTCAGCCACTCTAGAGTCCCTGGAAGTGTCGTAAAAGTGTAGGAGTTATATTGGTTATGTTTTGAGTCGTGCTAAGTATTCTGATGTAAATGTATAGAAATAAAAGTTTTGGTTTGTACGTATAATATTGGGCATGGAGCCTCTGAGTATTATGATGTGTATTGGATTTGTCTTGAGTAGCAGATTTGAGGTTTTCTTACATGTTTGATGTTTATTGCAGGTCATATTTTGATACTTGACTGCCAGGTTGGCTAGTTTTAGATTGTGTCATGTCTATTTTTTGGTTGATTTGAAGCTCATAAAGATGGGTTATTCTTGTCTCCTCCCGATAGCATCCTGACTTCGGCATATGTTAAGTGATTGAAAACTAGACTTTTTAATAATTCTTTACTTAAAATTTGTTCAACAATCATTTTTTAAAAATAAATGTTTTATTTGACATTTTCTATAAAGTATTTAATAATTCAACAAAGAATAATCATTAATATTTTTTAATATTCTTATATTATATAGTATATATAATATAAAACTGTGATTAGTCTCTAAGGGAAAAGTGATCATAACCCTTCAATATTTGGCAAAATTGATCGAATCCCCTAATATTTAAAAATTAAACAAAATTCCTTGAGAACTTCCAAAAATACTCTCTCTCAGATAGGGTTGGTAGAAAATCATGAATCTTGAATCATGATCGGGATCCTGTCCCATTCGATTTGAAATTCGGGATGATAGTGAAAACCAATTTTTAAATTTAATAGATGGGGAAAAGTGAAATTTCTATGATATTTATTATTTTGTGAAAATAAACAAAATCCTTATCATGTTTTAAAATTAAGTGAAACTCCTTTCATATTTAAAAATCTCAAATTTTAACCTACAAAATTTCATAATCTCAATTCGGATTCAGGATCCCTAACTATTCTGTTTGGGATTCGAGATTATTTTTTTATCCTGTTTTAAAAGATCGATCAAGATTCAAGATGATTTTCTATCCCAAATCACAACCGGGATGGAATGATACGATATAGGTTAGGGACGAAATGTCCCGATTATTATTTCTAATTCATTTTTTACAATAATAATCAAAATATTTATAACATACCCTCATATAGGGGGTTTCACTTTATTTTCTTTTAAATTATCAATGTGGTTTCATTTATTTTCACCAAATATGTGGAGAGTTTTGTTATTTTTCCCTTAATGGATGAGTTTATACATAGTAGTTTTTAGAGGTGCAGATAGCAGCACCTTTCCATTTTTGTCCATGTACGTAAGCAAGCAGCTGAGATTAGTCTGATTCCATGCATATAACGGCACAGGATTAATAAGTAGAGAAGCAACAAAATCTTTCAGGACAAAACCCTGATAGTTTTAATATTTTTAAGAATTCCACCTAAATATTTTTACATTTATATTTATATAAAAATATTAGAAAATACCCTTAGGCCTTGTATAAAATTAAGGACAATAAGAATAAGGAAATACATGGTGCATATGATTATAATGAGGTCTCATCAACAATTATTGTTACTCTTTATACTCTAAATATCCTTGAACCGCATTTGCCCTTGCCCTTGCCCTTGCCCTTGCCCTTGGTTACAATTAGGGATGATAAGGAAATATATTGTTAAGTCTTTCTAACAGCCATATAAAACACTCATCAACAATTATTCGAAATTTAACTGTCAAAAAAAATAGCCTAATCCAAATCTGTTTATTGAAAAAAAAATTGTTTGAATCTTAAGAACTTTTTTTGGCCTAATGGAGAAGTACATTGCAATGCTTTCCCTGCATATCAAAACCAAAGAACAAACTAGAAAATATTGCTAACAATATGGCAAAAATATCCAGATCCTCTCAATTTCCAAATAGTTAAAAATATAAATATAAATAAATACATCCGGAACCAGATAAAATATACGCATATTATCCGGATTAAGATAATAGAGTTTACCCGAAATAATCGAGTGTTCAAAGTATATTTTAAGGTGCAAATGCCTTGCTCTGAATATAAATTGATTACAGAAAGTAAATCCTATGGCATTGTCATGTAAAATATTTGTTTAATTTTAAGAACAAGAAATAAGGCCCAACAGTAGCTCACAAGCCAAACTTTCTCTAATGATCTTTGTTGTCACAATGAAACAATCCAAAAATTAAGATATTCAACATTATATACTACCAACCAGGCATATCACTAGCAGATTATCTATCCATGTACTTACCTCTACAAACATCCCTGCTCAGTGCCAAGCAGAAGCAGATACCAGAGCCCTATCTTTCCAGCCCAACAACATTGCCCCATCCGTCTCCACAAGCGTATAATGCTCTGAGTAACACCTTAGCAAATTCCTAATCACAGAGTTAACATACGAGCTTA